>CAJHQP010002600.1:0-82534 GCA_905132765.1 Moricandia arvensis
TTGCTTTACCACTACATTATTCACGACTCAAACTCATGCATACACACTTATTATGTTTTAATCGTATACATCATTAACTAAAAGCGACCGATAAATTACATGACATGTTAGTTCGTATAAAAACCAGTTCATGAATAATGATATACGATGTCAGGAAAAAAAGAATAATGATATACAGTAATATAGAACCTTAACTAATATTAAAGAACCATGCGTTTGTGGTTGGGTGGTCAAAGTGTTCCGTGGATCTCTAAAAAGATCCGAATTCGAATCTGCACCACACCAGATTTTCACACACGCGTGACCACCGAGTTTTCACATTCTCTCTCTCTGGTAAATGGTTTACCTTTTTTTTAAACTAATATTAAGGCTAAAAAGAAGTCAATCTAGGATTTGACTAGAACCAAACCAAACCAAACAATCTTAATCTATCTAGGGGATTTGACTAAACCAAACCAGACAAATTTGCCTTAAATATTAAACCAACATGGTTGTAGATAGTCAAACCCACTTGTTCGACAGATAGTTCTTAACTTGGGCCTTATTTCTCGGCCACAAACGCAGCCTACATCGTTAGTTATTCTCCTATACGCTTTTCGCGAGCTTTAATCGTTAACCGTCCACGTCATACGCTCCAAACAAAACGACGACCAAGGAAAGCGCGTGGATCTTGACTTTACAAGAGCGTGGTTCTCAAATTCAAATTTAAAACATTTTAATCCCGCCAAACTATCAGTTTTTTAGAGATCTCTTGTTGCTTCGAATATCCAACTCTCTCTCTGATAGATTATGATCTGAGATGGATTTCACGAATGAAGAGGAAGGATCTACAAATCCTTATGTAAAAAGCATGGGATCCCTGCGAATCTCAAGAACATCGAGATGGCGATCGACTCGCTTCTCTTTTACAGGTGATTCAACGATCCACAATTCTTTTTCTTTGTTTTGTGGTTTGATTCTCCGAAATTGTGATAAGTTTTGGTAAATTAGCTTAAGATCGAACAATATAGAGTTTATTGATTTGTTTTTGGGTGTTTAATGTTAGAAGGAAGATGAAGAAACTGTTACGGAAACGAAAGTTTCGCCTGAGGATGATGGTATCAAGGAGGAGGAGGAGGAGAATGTGGTTGCTAGTAGAAAGGCTAAGAGAGTGAGATTCAGTCCTGAGACTGATAATCAAGTTTTTCGAAATTTACTCGTTCGGTTAAGAAGAATGTTAGAACGCTTCGTCGCAAAGCATGGGACTGGTAAAGCTCTTCAGAAAGATCGAAGTATAGAGGTAAGGCGGTCGAAGCGAAGTGTGTCCAAGGGATCTAATGAAGATGTGTCAAACTCAGTAAGTGGGATTGTTGTGGCTGAGAAAGGACCTTCGAACTCAGTGAAGGTCACAAGGCGGTCGAAACGAATTGGATCTGTTGGTAGTGCTCAAGATGAGGGGAGAAGATACAGATTTGATTGCTCTTGAGCAGTTTGAAGATAAAGATGTCCAGGATGGAAGACGGTCCTCACGACTGGCTGGTAAAACTGAGAAATCACTTGAGGAAGGTGGGGTATCCAAGCCAGTGGCTTTATCGACTGTTGCTAAGCGGTCAAAACGAATTGGCTCTAGTGGTAGTACTCAAGAAGATGGCAAGGATACTGATTTGAATGCCTCCAGAACTGTTTGAAGGTAAAGATATACAGGATGGGAGACGGTCCAGACGACTGGCTGCTAAAACTGAGAAATCATTTGAGGAAAGTGGGACATCAAAGTCGATGACTTTATTACCTGCTGCTAAGCGGTCAAAACGAGTTGCAGACGTTGCTAACAAAGAAGATGAAAAGGAAACAGGAGAACACCATAGGAAGGATGGAGAGTCTAAAGTTGAGATGATGCGTAGGCGGTCTATGCGATTTGTGAAAGACACAGACGGGCAAACAAGTACTCAGGATCAGAGAAGGTCACTAAGGCTTAAAGCTAGTGTGGATAACACATTAATGGGTCAAGCAAAGAATGGTTCAGTTAAGGCTTCACGAGTAGTTAAAAAGACTTTAGTTGGTAAGAAGACGGATGAAAATCTTGTCAAACCATCCAAAAGAGTTACTAGAAATATGAAGCGGGATAGATCAAGAGAGCCAGGGATGGACAAAGGAACTGCATCAAACCAAAACAATCTAACGCCTACAGAGAATTTGGAAGAGGTCGCTCATTTTGAGAAAGAAGATGCATGTGAAGCTGATGTTAAAGCTAGAGGCTCTTCTAAGAAGTCCAAGACAATGAATCAAGAATGCATCAAGGACTCACCTTCTTCCTCCGAAACCAAAGCTGCAGAATCTGGTATGATTGTTGAGAAGGTTTTAGATCCTACATTGGATAAATCAGATGATAGTTCCCAAAGGTCAAACGCTCGAGAGATGAATTGTGAACCTCTGGAAGGAGAATGTGAAGACAAACTTGAGCGAGACACAGTGGATGACAAAGAAGAAGTGTCATCACGCTCTCTACTACTTATCGAGGGCTTATCACCTGATTCAGTTCCATCTGCAGTAAGCAGCCCTGAAGGTAAATTAAGCGTCCGTACTGGCCATATCCTTGCTAAGGATGTTGCTTCAAAAGTTATAGCAGAGGAAAGTGCCAAAACCAAGAACGAACCCCTTATTTACGCTCATGAATCTGAGCTTAAGGAGCATAGCTCTATAGCGAAGTTAGCAAAGCGTAGAAGGTAGATATGTTTTCATATGATTTTTTTTCCACGTTTATGCGTAACTAATCATTTTCTAATATGTTCTTTTCTCCGATGTTTTGATCACAGAAGATCTGGAAAACTCAACTAAATGTTGGAAAGAGATTCACTCAAGCGAAGATGATGAGAAAGGTTCATTGGAGAAGGACGTACAAGCACAAAATTTGCATGGAAACGTTTCTAAATGGAACACTGAGAATAACAGTGCAGAAGAAGATATGGAGAGTAGCAAGGTCGGTGTTATGAGTGCTCCTCGTTGTGTAAATCTAACACCAGAAATTTTTTGGGTGAGTACGCCCAGTTGGAGCCAGAAGAAGCAGAGCTGCCTAATGTGGAAGAGAGAAGCTCTTTTGAGAAGATGATGAAGACAATGGGTGAAGAATTCGTAAAAGATTAAGCCACAAGGAATGGCTGAGGACTCAACTTCTACATCTGAAACCAAGGCTACAGAACCTGTTGTGATTTCTGAGAATGTTTTGGATTCTATACAGAAAGTTTCAGCGTGACACGTCAGCGGCGAAGAACAATTACGGGTTGGACTCTGAACTTTTGGAAAAAGGACGTGAAGAGAAACATGTGCAAGCCATGACTAAGAAGACAACAGGGAAGCATCATTGCTCTCTGGATTTCTTATTGAGCGCTCAGAAGTCAAAACATGCCTAGATAACCACATCCACTGGTTGTTCTCTATCTGTGGAAGCAACTTTGTCTACTGCTTCAGTACAATTAAAAACGAGCAACCGGGGAGGCTGATCTAGGCCTGCCTACTGGCAATGATATTGTTTCAGCAGTTATAACCGAGGAAACCCTTATTGTAGCTCCTACATCTGAGCTTAAGGAGCATAGCTCTGTCGCTGAGTTAGCAAAAGTAGAACGTATGTACTCTTAGTTCATTTGATTTAGTTTTTTGCTATTATAGTTCTTTGCTGATTAATTCGCCTCTAATATGAGTCTCTTTGATGTTTAATTATAGCAATCCAGGAAAACTCAGCTGAATGTTTCAGCGAGGATGAGAAAGGTTCCTTAGAGAAGGATGTCCAAGCAGAAAATTTGCACGGTAAAACTTTTCTGAAGGCAACACTGGGAACCGCGGCGCAGAAGAAGAAATGGAGATTGGTAAGGACAGTTGTATGAGTGTAAATCTGACACCAGAAAAACTTTTGGATACGTACA
Organism: Moricandia arvensis; assembly: GCA_905132765.1. Taxonomy (NCBI): domain Eukaryota; kingdom Viridiplantae; phylum Streptophyta; class Magnoliopsida; order Brassicales; family Brassicaceae; genus Moricandia; species Moricandia arvensis. The sequence continues at coordinate 3,897 of CAJHQP010002600.1, forward strand.
CTCAATTGGTGCCAGAAGCAACAAGGGGGCCTAATGTGGAAATTATAATCTCTTCCAAAAAAATGGAGACAGTGTGTTCAGAATTCGTGAAAGAGAATCCACAAGGAATGGTTGTGGACTCACCTTCTACATTCGTGACCAAAACTGCCAGAAACTATCATGATGTCTGAGATGTTTCAGTTGATACTTCACTGGTAAGAAACACTCAAGAGTTGAATTCTGAACTTACGAATGAAGAACTTGAAGAGAAACAAGAGCTAGATATGGTTGTGGTGGCTGAGACAAAGAAAGACAAAGAGAAAGCATCATCACCATCAGAATTTGAGATACTTATGGAAACCACTCCACCTCTTTCAGTACAATTAGCAGTGAGCAACCCTGAATCCAAGCTAAGCGTGCCTACTGGACACATCCTTGCCAAGGATATTGTTTCGGCAGTTATTTCTGAGGAAGATATTAAAACGGAGGTGGTTCCTAAAGATGTGCATAGCTTTGTATCAAAGTTAGCTGAAACAGATGGTATACACTCGTATTAATTTTTAGTATTTTTTTGCTTTTATGGTTAACTTACTTTTATCTAATCTAGTTTCTTTCTGACGCTTAATCAGCAGTTCTGGAAAATTCAGCTGGATGTTGGAGAGAGAGACTTTCAAGCACAAGATTATGATAGAGTTCCTTAGAGAAGGAAAAACATCAGCAAAGCGACATGGAAACTTCTCTGAATACAACGCCCGAGAATAGCAGTGCAGAAGAACAACCAGACATTTGTGTGGTTGGTCGTATTAGTGATGGTCATTGTGTAGACCCGGGAGACACTCCGACGAGGTCAAGGATGAGAGTCTAATGAAATTGTGCAAACAATTTCCTAGTGACAGAGGTTGTAACCAATGCATTGGAGCTCAGTGGATCGTTATCACTGCACTTTGCTTCCCTCTCACCCAGGAAGAGAACGTTTTAGAGTGTTTGGAGCAAGAAGAAATGAAAGCTATACCCCAACTAAACCAATAATAAGCTGCTAGCGACGCCCTTGACCATGTCATCTGCATCACTACACCCGAGAGGAGCCTAATGTTAATGGAGCAACTCAGCGAAAGTGGAAAGATCCGTGTAGCGATATAGTGACCCAGCATAATGATGAAGCAGTGGAGTCTCATGCTGTTGTTTTCACAACTCCTGAAAAAGCTTTAATGCTGGGTGATTCTGGGCTAGATGTGGTGGGAAAGGAAGAGGAGCATACAATCACAGACTTTCCTGATGATCTCAATACAACCCAAAATGAAGCTTTTAATGAAGGAGAAAGAAGAGTAGTCGAGCTTCATGATGAGTCTAACATCCCCCCTAGCCCAGTGAGCCAATCCAGTGTGGGAGACGTCAAAGAAGATAGTATCGAAAGCAATGAAGAAATAGAACCGTTGAGCTCCATTGTGAATCTGGCACTTGCACTGGACCGGATAAACATGCAGCCTTGGTAAATTCTGCATCGGATGGAGCAGAGAATAGTGGAGGAAGCAGAGCTATAGAGTTTCATGAAGAATCTATTGTTTTCACTGGTCTGGAGGAGAAACATGCGCTTTTGGATATTCTGAACAAGCTAATGCTAGAGAAGATGAAGTAACAAATGCTGGCACACTTCTATGAGGAAACTGGGTTATCCACTGAGATGCACAAAGATCTACCTTTAGCAGACCCTGAAGTACGAGAAGTAAGATGGCCAGGAATTAATAATGTTGACAAGTCAGGTAATATGGAGGGACAATTGTTATATGGAAACTCTGAACAAGAGAAAGCAGAAAAGGAGGCTGCAGAGTTTCATGATGAGTCTGTCGTTCCCAATATTCCAGAACGACATCCCTTTCCAGAAGAGTTTGAACTGGAAGAAGCTGCAAGAAGTGAAGAAAACAATGCTTTGGAACTGCAAGCTGACTGTGACAGCTTCACTGGTGCCAATGTAACTGCCTAAGTCTCATGATATGTCTGATTTTCTCACTGCTTCTGATAGCCACTCTCTTGTGGGAGACTTTGAGCCTGATGGAGAAAAAAACAAGGATGTCGAATTGTTGGGTGAATCTAACATTTCCACAAACGAAGAGTCTGAACAAGAAGAAAAGATAAAACATAATACAGCAGCCACTTGCGAAGAGTCTTCTGTTTCCATTTCTCCAGAGAGACGGGAGCAATTATGCAACTCTGAACCACACACAGCTGGCAAGCAAGAACCAAAGGAAGTGGACTTCAAGGAAGAGTCTGCCTTCTTCACTAGGCCCGAGACTCGTTTACTTTGGGAGAGTCTGGAGAGGACCGTCTTAATAATGGCAAGTCTGGCGCAGCCCAGTATCAAAGCCATCATGCTTCTTCTTCCAAAGGTATTTTGAAGGACGATAGTCTGGTTAGGGAAAGTCACGTTGCAGCTCCAGATTTCAGAGAAAACACTATTGATGATTTCAGTGGTAGTATCACATCCAAAGTTTCTTATAGCCATGAGTTTAGTGTCGGGGAAGAAACTGCAGGTGCAGAGTTTATGCCTAAAGCTTCTCAGACAGAAAACGTTGTAGCCATACAAGGGACATCAAAGCAAAGCAGAGGAATTCTCCACACGTGGACTCAGTCAATCACTTTGATTTTGACGCTATGGGGGCTTACACAATCATGGATGCAGAAAGAAACGTTTCCTTCAGTTCCTATGTTCTTGCCTTACCAGCCGAAGGTGATTCCGAGACAATTGGTGAAATTTCCAACCACATAGAAGTTGGTGGAACCTGTTCCTTGGTGTCTGGTGAGCAATTTTTCTTAAAATTCTCATTGATAGAATATATTTGAAACTTATTATGCTCATGTAGTTTAAATATTCATCTATTTCTTCTTTCTTATGATGTAGAAGAATCTGGTCCTTCCATCTACATTCAGAATCAAACAAATGATGCTGTGGAGGAACTACAAATAACAGGTAACTACACATTAACACACTTATTTTCAGCATCACACTTTGTTTTGGAGGCATACATATAAGTGCAAGATAATTAAAAAAAAAATCCAATTATTTGTTGGCCAATACTGACGTAGACGAGCTCATAGATGCAGAGTTAACCAAGAACACTCAAAGTGATTCCAAGACGATTGGCTTACCAGCGGAAGTTGATTCCAAGTCAATTGGTGACAATTCCAGCCAACTTGAAGCTACTGGAACCTGCTCTATGCTGTCAGGTGAGAAGCTTCTACATTTTTTTTTATATGAAGTCAAGATCATGTTGCCTAATCATAAGTTTCCTTTTATTTAAGTTGGTATACCTGTGTAATTCTATCTGTTGAGTTAAAATACTGTCATCTCTTCTTTCATCCCTGAAATGCAGAAAAATCTACCCCTTTCATGGACATTCAGAACCATATAAATGACGCACTGGAGGAGGAACTGACAGTAACAGGTAATTAGCACATTAACACTTCTAAATTTCAACATCACATACTTTGTTGTTGAAGACATATAATCTAAAGATTGCTGAATTATTTCTTATCCTTTATAGACAACAGCAAAGCAGACGAGCTCACAGAAGCAAAAAGCAACAAACAACGTGGACTCTTCAGGTGGCTCTGATGTCTCTGGAGAGACGTGCGTCTTAGCTGGAACAGAGGATGAGCACTTAGGTTATAACTCTGAAGTAACTGATCCTGTTGATGCTGCATTTGGTAAATTGCATTTATACATCTATACATTTTCTAGGTGTTACTATGTTTGGATACTCTTGAGTCACTAATTCAATTCAATCTCACAGAGAAAGACATCTCTCTAGCTCCTGATGATTCCACTCTTCAGAAAACATGAAAGAAGAAGGTTAGATCTCTTACAGATATTGCGTCTCTTAGATTCAACAAATATAAGTAGCTTAATCAGCGAAAACAATGACCAATCTTTAAAGTCATTTTCCTTTTTTGTCCTTTTGGAATGGTTGCAGATGATCAAATGGTTAAGAGAGAAGCTACTCCCAGTCCTGAAGAGACCTTGAAAGAGTTATCTGAAAACATTGATGAGCAAGTAAGAAGAGAACCAGTCTTGATTTACAGAACACAAGCGAACCTAAAAGCATGACATGAAAGAGAATGCACCAAACTCAAAGATTGTGGATAATCTTAACGTAACAGCTCCAAGGACAACAAAGAGACAGCCGCTCAAGACTTGAGGAAGAACTAGAAAGACAGAATTTGCATAACTCATGCACGTTTAGGGTTTGTCTCAAACTTCCATTATTTGCTTCGTGACTTCTACGTCCAGTAAGACTTTCATACTTGTTTACTTTGTGCGTATTCAAATACTTGAAAGACCATCTTGGCAAAAGTTTCCATTAGACACATGTTATCGCATAAACTTAACTTAATTTGCTATATAACAGCAGTCTATCATTTATTTTAAATAGTCTCAACGTCTAAGTGTATATATAAAACTCATTCACTTCTCATCACAACCACACTCGTTTCCTGATCTTTCCTACTTTCGAACCTAAGAATCTTCAAAGAAAATGGCAACCAATCCCAGTTTCGTGGTTACATTAACTGTGACAGCTCCACCTGTAATGAAACCAACCGTGGGTGCACCTACTCCTTCCACAAGCCTTATGTACCGTCTCAGGCTTGATGAAGCAACAGGTTACTGCTGGGACTCACTGATTCAGGGTTAAGAAGCTGATCATGATCATATGGTGTTGCCGGTGCTAAGAGGTGACATGCTCCAAGGTTACTGTGATGACCATGACTCTGACACCAATGACAATGAACATGCCCTTGCTTCCTCAACACTGCCTCTGTCCGTTAAATTCAAGACTATTACAGTTGTTAGATCTTCTAAACCCTTGAATCTCATGAGTCAGGCTACACTTGGAGAGGGACGCTGAGATAAAGCTCCTCTGTTATTCTCGCTTGAGAATAAAAGATATGTTTACTCACAGCAAGGTTTTGCAAATCTGGCATACATAATTTTTTTTCCTCTTCTCAAATCCAAACAATCTTTTATCCTTGTAAATTGGATCGATGAACAATTAAGCCTTGATCAGGTCAGGGACAGTAGAAAAAAAAACATACCAACAATCAAAAGAGATCATGATCCATAACTAAGGCTTCACTTAAAGAGACTCTTCAATCCGTTCGACAAGTTGTTTGGCATTCAAAGCACCTTCCTGAAAAGTCATATAAGGTTCTTGTGAGATTAAGCACAAACCAAAGTGAAACCAAATGATATGAAAAGCCAAGAAACTCATTCATACAAATCGGTCACAAGGTTCCCCATCTTTGAATAAGATAAACGTAGGAAGTGCCTCGATCATGTATTTATTAGCAATACTCGGATACTTCTCAGTATCAATCTTCACCACCTGGATCTTATCTTTCAATGTTTCACTCACTTCACCCAGAATCGGAACCATGAACTGACAAGGGCCACACCTGCCAAAAACCAACATTACACCAACACTAGAAAAGCATAGTATCCTCATTTCATGGCTAATCTAGTCAGTCCATGTATAAAGAACACAAACTCACCAGGGAGCATAGAAGTCGACAAGAACAGGCTTATCAGAGTTCGCAAGCAGATCATCGAACGAGTTGTACGTCTGCTTCTTTGCTTCAATCTGTAAGTAATTACCACCACACTGGTTTCGTCAATGAGCTCAAAACTAAACGGAGAAAGTAGATAAAGGAAGACACTTTAAGCCCATCAAAACCTTATAGACTAAACCTTAACACGTACTTACATAGACTAGTTCATGTAATAAATTTAAGTCTCCGTCATACAGACAGAACCTAAACTCTTACAGACAAAAAAAAACTAAACTGAGAAGTAGATAAAGGGAGACACTTTAAGCCCATCCAAAACCTTATAGGACTAACCCTTGCCACGTACTTACATAGACTAGTTCATGTAGTAAATTTAAGTAAATGTCATACAGACAAAACCTAAACTCTTACAGACAAAAAAAAACTAAACTGAGAAGTAGATAAAGGAAGACACTTTAAGCCCATCTAAAACCTTATAGACTAAACCCTTAACACGTACTTACATAGACTAGTCATGTAGTAAATTTAAGTATCCGTCATACAGACAAAACCTAAACTCTTACAGACCAAATAAAAGCTAACTTTTTAACAAGCTTAAGAAGCACAGGAAGGTGGGTTACAGCGCGAGGAGTGGATCGAGTTGATGAAGATAGCGAGGAGAGCTTCAAGTCTCCGATTCGAATCCGACGAAGTGGGAACTGGAATTTGACGCGGAGATAGAGAGAGCAGAAACAGTAGATGATGGTTTCGGGATTCAGAGATGGAATCGTAGACGATACGAGAAAAGTCGCAAGCCATTGCAACAATCTCGTGATTCGATTGAAGGTATGTTCGCAGATGAAAGGTCAACACTTTACGAAAACGCTATTTGGATTTTTGACCAAAGAATGTCTCTGAACTCTCTGAAGATAAGTGACAGAAGGTAGTAGAAAGATGTTATGGTCCTCTACGCGTCGGGTGCACGGTATCCTTATTATATTTTATTATTGTTATGGGGCCTTATGGGCCACACAAACGCGCATAGCTCTCTGTTTCCAAACATATTCACACAACCCTAAACCCAATTTAGTAATTTACACTCGCGTAACTTGCTCATCAGTCATACACACACAGTAAAAATCTCTATATTTTGTTAAGATTTTCTGAACCTTTTTTTCTAACATTCAGGATTATTGTTTTTTATTTTTTTAAAATTGATATAGGACCAATGTGGTCATTGTTTTGTAGGTAAGAACACAAAAGCTCAAGTCTTGGCTTCTCTTAGATAAAGTGTTGTTACAGCAATGCAATGTAAGGGTATATGCATTGGTCATGCCTCCAAAAAGAAGCAAGCAATAATATAAACATAGATGTTACTTGCGGCCAACGCAACTGTGATAGCTACAAAGCATCCCTACCATTGGCATAACAAAAAGACGAACTCATGACTCCCGTTCTTTTCTTTAGTTTCCTAAAGAGGAAGCAACGAATATATTCTTGTGTGCGAGGCTCTTCAAAAAGATACTTATGTACTAACCTAATTAATATAATAATAGTGTGGATCAGAGAGAGATATTTCGAATAAAACATGGAGATTTAAGTAGGTCTGAAGATCACTCGAACAAGAGATGATGTCTCTTCCTCTGCTGACTTCAGGGTTTCTGGAGATGCTTTTGGTCAGCTCTGGCTTTCTCGAGAAACAGATTATGTGTTCATCCTCACTCTTCATCTAAAGGTTTTCATCATATAAACGTTTCTTCTCTCATACATATTCAAAGTTTTGGCCTATTTTTGAATGCACATGTTTTCATGCAGGGGTTCAAGAAGGAAGGTTGTTGATATTAACATAAACGAAGAAGGGCGATAGGATAATGATAAGCGGAAGAAAAAAAGTTGAAGAAATGGTTTTGGTAAAGTGGGTGGAATGGAGAAAGGAAACAGAGGTTAAGGGACTTCAAGAAAGTGTTTCGGATTCCAGATGTTGTCAATCTTGACAAGATCAAAGCTAGGTTTGATGAAGAAGAAGGGACTTTAACCAGTTACATTTCCCAAGAAAGTTAAGGGGATCACCGGTTTGAAGATTGAGGAAGTGGAAGATGCAGAGGAAGAAGTAGAGAAAACAGAGGAAAAAACAGAGCAAGAAGCAGAGAAAACAGAGGAAAAAACAGAGCCAGAAGAAGAAATCAAAGAGGAGAAAGAACCTGAGAAGAAGCAGAAGAGCCAAATATGGAAGAGGAAGAAGAAGAGATAGTGGAGGAAGAGGAAGCAAGGGATCATGAGGAAGATAGAGAAGAAACCGAAGAGAAAGAAAGTAAACCTAAAAGGAAGAAAAGAAAAAAGTTTTTGTTCCCATGTGTTGCAGGATCAACTCTGCTTATGTCAATCATTGTTTTCATTATTCAATTGATTTCAATCCAAAGAAAATGAGATAACTCATTAGTGTTTCTATAGAATAGGGTTCTTCTTGTTTTTAAGGTGAAGAATAGAGGTGTAAAGAACAAGGAAGATCAACATTGGTTTATGTCACTTATTAGTTTCATTCAAAATAAAGATGTTACAAGTTCTAACCAACCACATGCAATATCACCTTTCTTCATTTATTCAAGATATCAATTGAAATGTGAACTCAAGATCCATACAACTTTTATTACCATGAGACATTACAGTCTCTACTTAGAACACAAGAGAGGAAACAGGCTTAACAACTTCCAAGGCCTATTTAGAGAACTCAATGACCCATAAATTGATATGCAGTGCACACAAAGTTGCAACTAGCAAAAACCAGAATTAGCAGCCATAGCTTCATACTCAGCTCTTGTTCTCTCTTTCCTCCAGAAGCATTGTGTGAGCATCAACAAATCCATATCAAATGCCAATGTTGGCCTGCACATCTTTACTCTCTGCCTCATCTGGAATGACTAGTTCCATGATAATCACTTTCCCATTCTCCGGTAATGCCTTCCAGCAGTTCTTGAGAATCTTTGCACAGTCTTCATCACTCCAATCATGAAGCATTACGCTGTAAAACATATGAAGTTAAGTATTAACATATTAGACAAGAGTAGGAGTATGTGGTTAGCGTCTTACTTTCAAGATGATAGCATCTCCTCTTGGGATTTCTACAAACATATCTCCAGCAACATGCTCCACATTAGGGATAAGAAGGTGCTTGTGTCAAAGCACAAGTTAGATCAAAATTGATACCCTTAATGTTTGGATACTTTTGAAGTAACAAAACCTAATGTGTTTTCCAACTCCTCCTCCTACATCAACCAGCACATTGACTCCTTCAAAACCTTTGTAAACTTCAAGAAAACTTGGTCAAAACTCCAACGCTGGAATCCAGTCCGGTTAAAGAGTTTGCTTAGTCTCTCATCTGTGCCCATGTAATCAAAGAGCTTCAAGCCACCATTGGCTCGAGCAAAATGCATCTCCTCCTTCTAGCACCACATCTTTCAACTGTGCCCTGTAAAATTTGCAAAGAATAAGCCATTTTATATCTTACAGTATCTTTTGTTTCAAATAATAAATTTTAAAAATTTATTACACTTTAAAAAAAATATCATTTAGTATATAAATTAGATATATTTAAACTATTCATAAAAATTGCATAATTTAATTGCTTCCACAATATCTAATAAATAAATAATTGCATATAAATGTGAAAATAACGTTATATTGAAGAAGAAAATTGTATATTATGAACAGAAGGAATAGTATATAAATCAAGAAAATAATTATTACCATGTGTTGAGGAAGACACTATCAAGTTCAAGAATGAACTGAGAAGCAAGTGTCCCCATGTCTTCAATATTGTATCTCAAGAAGTACTTACAAATGGGCTCAGCTTTGTACACCCTCTCACCATCCACTATCTGGCACTTGACCATTGAGTAACTGGCGAGTAAACGAAGCATACGGTCCAGCAAAACCGGTGCTTCAGGGTTACTAGGCTTGTGTGGGAAGCCGAGTAGCTATCTCAGACGATTTTAAGGGAAGGAACCTGATCCACTGACATCACCACGAGCAGCTAAGTAGAGAGTGTCAATGACACCGAGCTCAATGGCGGCTTTGAAAACCATGGGGGAAGGTAATGTAATTGGCTAGCCTCACTGCCCTCAAACCAAGCTCGGTTTCATCATCAACATTAATCTCATTCATTGCTTTTAGGGTCTAAGAGGTATGCCCCATTATTGATATTGTGTTTCTTCTCGGTCAAGGTAATGTTTTTTAGATGAAAAGAAAGAGAAGTTGAGGATTGTGTATATGTTTTCTCTACATGCTTCTTTGTGCTTCCCTTTATAGGCGAATAATTGCTTAGAACTCAATTCAGTCTATGATATTTAATTGTAATTATTTTAATGTAAAGGTAACATTATTTTCTCATGCATAAAGAGATTGATTATATATATTATTTAATCGATTTGACGGTCCATTTTGGATGGCCTTTAAAAAAAATTGTTGTCGATCACATTTGTCGAGGACAGTGGCAGCTAGAGTTTGGATCATGCTTTTTGTTTTTTTAATAATTAACATAGAAATTATGTAAATGTCTGTAGTATATATGTTTTCTTTTACAATGAATGTCCCATACTAGATATTCCATTTGTTTTATTGTCATTTTAACAATTTTTCACATAAATTAAATGAATTATATTTTAATTAATTACATATATTCAATTGAAAACAATAGAATTATTTATAAATTAATATATTTTAAATATATTGAAATAAATATATAAATATATAAAGTTCTAAATAATAATTTCTATATAACAAAATATATCAAAATGATTTGTTTTGTGAAACGGGATAGAAGTAAGTTGATGGATCCTTGTGTCTACAAAAAAAAAATTGATGAATCCATTTTCATCGAGGACGTTCCAAAACACCAGTCGCCGCAGTCACTGTGACTGGTCCACTGAAATATACTATTCCTCGAAGCAAGCAACCACGTAAACACGCAGAGACCTAAGCAAGGAGCTGTAAATGGTCATCACTTTTGGCTAAATAGTTTGTGTTAAACATGTAATAAAAAAACTTTCTTTAACAATGTAATAAGCTGAATTGACATCATTATTTGGTTGAATAGGCTGAAATTATTAGATTACACATTTGTTAGGTAGATCTTACTTTAATAGTGTGAATAGTGAAAATGTGAGGAAATGGGAAAAAAAGGAGAATGGTAGGTGGAGCATGCATAGATCCAAAATAGTAATGTACATACATGCATCTCATGTATCCTCTACGATCACAGTAAAGCCCCTTGTATACTAGTATTTTCTGTTTTACCTATTCATGCAACACAAGTTACTGATAATTTTTGGTTTATATCCAAAATATTTAGAAACGTGAAAATTAATGATTAGCTCCTTTTATTACCCAGTCTATCTTAGATTAAAACCTAGACTAATCTTCAAACCCATAATTATATCTTACACTGGTGTTCATAAATTGAGAAGTGTATTAAAGCTAATCACTGGTGCTTACGTGTATAGTTATCGTCTGCCTCCAATAATTCCACTATCATAATTGGGGTAGGTCTGGATATCAGTTTTGATATGATTTTTTTTTTTCCAAACAGCCTATCTTCAAATTTGGATTTTGTGTTAGTGAGCAACAAAGATTTGGGTGGTTGAGCAACCGCCATTTTACATCTTCGAGAAATTTACATTACATAATAGTACCAGTTAGCAGATAATCAATCAGTGATGATAATTTTTATAAATTCGAAGTTATTAGATGGGCCAAGTCTGCATCCACTAATTGGCATTGTCATTTACTATAATGGATGTAGACCTTTATGATCTATTGGAACTTGTGTTGGTATCCAGCTAAGTACTGAGCCATTTTCTTTTATCTGTTCCGCATTTTAAGAGATTTTTTTAATCAAATTACCGATAAAACAATCTTCAATCAATGAATATTTGACATCTTCTAAGAGCATCTCCAAAAGACACTCTATAACTTCAAATATAGAGTTTTTGGCTCTGCAAAAAAAAAACTTCAAAACTTTAAATTTGAAGTTTTGGGTATTTGAAGTTTCACTATCACAAAACTTCAAAATTTGAAGTTTTATCTTTTTATTTGTAATTTGGTTCTTACATTTACATATCTTATTTATTATTCTTAAGTATTTTCTTATTTATCATTTTAATCTTTAAAAAATTTATCTCAGAAATATTCAAATTCAAATCTATAAATTAAACTTTACCCATAATTTTTTTTAAAAATTAAAATAAGTTTTATATTATTTAAAAGTAGAATTAGACAACAAGAATATTATAAAACATACTGAATTAAAAACTTTTTTTAAAAAGGTACATAAAGACATAATTATTATAGAATTTAGATATTACAACAATACTAATAATTATGTATTTCTATTTCTAGTTTTATATTTTAATTTAAAGTTTTATTAATTAATATTGTTGTAATTTTATATATGTGTTAGTTATTTATAAAAGTTTTATGAATTTTCATTAACTAAATAAATATAAGGATCATAGTGTAAAATACAAATAATTTTTGAAGTAGTTTTGAAGTTTTGCTTTTGGAGAAAAACAATTTGAAACTTCGAGTTTGAGAAACTTCAAAATAAAGTTCCTTTTTGAAGATGCTCCGGAGAAAATGAGCCTATGTATTTAAATTTAAAACCCATCCTATTTCAGTTTCTATCTGATTTATTGGCCCATAGAAACAGTTCACAACGTCTTCGCTCAAACGACAAGAAATCAAAAGCTGTGCTGAACTTTGTTATGTTTCAATCTTCTAATCATGTTGGGCCTCCAGAAGTAAATATAAATAGATCGTTTTCTGCCAGAATTTTATATTTATGAATCCTTTATGTGTACGGTGTTTTTGAACATTATATGTCTACGGTGTTCCACAAACATTTCGAGTTATTTAGTATAATCCAAATTCTTAAAATATCTATTAATATATAGTTTCAAAACTTTAGCAAGATGTCAGTCGTTGTGACAACATGAGTATATGTACGTAGGCGAGTACGTATGCATGTTCATTGCGTGATAAATAGTATATATATATACATCTAAAACTTTTATATAACGAATCGAGTGGTGGTGTATGTACAAGTGTGGGTGATGATGTTGAAGGATGGTGCTCGTCGTGTGGAAACCACACTCTTCCTCTCTTCTTTATTGATCAACCTCTTCCCACTATATTATCTCACTCTAATCTTCGCAGTGCTTTCCAATTCATCAATCCATTTCTTTTATTACTTTTTATAACGATACCCTACTTACATATGTTCACTATCTATTTGTTAAAAGGTTTTTTTTCACTTTCAAACGGATATAATTGCTCATTGTGATCTAAGAATCGGTTTCGTGAATAAGCATCTGATTCGTATTTGATTATTTAATAGTTGGATTTTACTATTGTATTGTACTAGTCTAAACAAAAACAAATTAACTGTATTTCTTGTATATTTATGGTTGAATTAGTTTCCAGTCTGAAACTTAAAACACAAGTCCCAGAATAAACCATTTCTATCCAATATATAATATTTGATAAATCCATTCATTTTTTTTAATTACTTTTGGTCAGACACTACTAAAAATCTACAATTATTGTTAACTTTTGGTCAAACTTACTAAAATGTAAAACTAAATGTATAGAAACAGTGTGACTGATTAGCTACTCATCATCCCTCTTTTCTCCTTTTTGGTTCTTTCTTTATCAAGAAAAGAATCAATTAACTTTTTTAGAACAAAACAACTGATTTAAAAAACTCAAAGTACCAGAAGTTCCGTGTGAGTATGATAAAAGATGAAAATTATAATCTGTATATGTTGACACTCTTTATTATATGTTTACGTACACTCTCATCCTTTTATTATCTCAACATATGCTTACCTAATAGGTTTAGTTGGCTGATATACTTCACTACCATAAGTAAAACATTGTAATAATATTTTTTCAACAGCAAGTAATGGATAAAGTTGATGCAATAAAAATGCTCAAGTCCGGGTTATAAGATTGCGTACAGTAACGGATCAAGTTGGAAATTCTTTTTTTTTTTCCTTTATTTAAGTATGTTTATCTTTTCCCTTAGAAGACATGCATGCCTTTAATTATAAAGAGGACACAACAGCTTCTTATGTAACTGTCTCTTTTGGCCTCACTAAGGATTTCTATCTTAACTATGCAAAAATGGCGAGGAAACATTCAATGTAGTTTTCACATCACCTTTCTTTATGGCTTCCCATTTTATTTTATTTGTAATAATATGTTTTGCTACTTTCAATATAATTCTTTAACGAATTCCTGATAAAAAAAGTTAATATAATGCTCTATCAGTTTCTTGAATACGATCGATCGACTTCATATTAAAAATGATTAGTCCTTCGTCTAATTATTATCAACTACCAAAAACGTTTGCCACTGCAACTAATTCATTATCGAATTTGCATAGTTAGGGCTCATGGCTCATCATTTATGTTAAGCTTTTCTTTAAAAAACTTATCTTAAACTATTGTATATATATACATATATATCAAATCTACACGATCAAGTTGAAATATAATTAGAAGAAGAAGAAAAATCAAAGTCTTACATCAATCGCAAACAACAACATGCATGTTTATAATTGCCACTATGTACCACCAAAACACTTCTTCCGGAACCGATCAGATCAATCAATAGAACGTATAAAAAAATGTTTATAATTAATTGCCACTCTTCTATAAACTTGCTTGTAATATAATATCTGATTAACCCTAACTTAGTGCCGTTTAGTACACTATTTTCTTTCCAATATCATAATTTAAGTACTAACAACAACAAAAAAAAAACATTAAGTGGTGATGCTCCACATATTGTCTCCACCAAGGCAAAAAAAAAAAAGCAAACTCCAAAATCTCCATAAATAGAATAAGGCTAGGCGTGTGTTCTCCACACTTACTCGACTCTCTCTTTCCTCAAACAAAACAAAACACACTCAAAAATGGATCAAGGTGAGAACATGGTCATAGAGAAGGACTCAACAACAACCTTTGACTACTCCAAACGCGCTCAATGGCTACGTGCCGCCGTCCTCGGAGCCAACGACGGTCTTGTCTCCACTGCGTCGTTAATGATGGGAGTTGGCGCCGTGAAACATGACGTCAAAGCCATGATCCTCTCGGGATTCGCCGGGATGGTGGCAGGAGCTTGTAGTATGGCGATAGGAGAGTTCGTCTCCGTTTACTCTCAGTACGACATAGAGGTTGCTCAGATGGAGAGAGAGAGCGGTGAAGTAGAGAAAGAGAAGCTTCCTAGTCCACTACAAGCAGCCGCTGCCTCTGCGCTTGCGTTTTCCGCGGGTGCGGTTGTGCCGCTTTTGGCGGCTGCGTTTGTGAAGGAGTATAGAGTGAGGATCATTGCGGTTGTGGTTGCGGTTACGGTGGCGCTTGTTGGTTTTGGGTGGTTAGGAGCGGCGTTAGGGAAGGCACCAGCGGTTAGGTCTTCGGCTAGGGTTTTGTTTGGAGGGTGGTTAGCTATGGCTGTTACCTTTGGGTTAACTAAGCTTATTGGGTTATATGGACTTTGATGGTTCGTGAATAATCTTTTTATGAGATCATGAAACGTTACAGTATGTTTTAGTTTTATTAAAGATAGTAATATTTAGATTTGGTGATCATCATGATGACTGAGAGACTTGTTTTTCGGTGGATATTGTAAGCTATTACACGGTGACGGTTCGTTTTATTTCTGACAACTTTGATAGGAAGTTTCTGTAATAATAATGCAAGCTTTATGTTAAACTGGAATTTAATGAAACAATAATCGGTTTTGTTTATGATATAGTCTTTGATAGTTAAGTGATATATGGAGGAATAATTTAAAAGTGTGCATGGTGTGATATATAGACGAAAAAGTTTGGAGAAATAAAGGATCATAGTGATAGATACAGTAAAGCAATGGAGCAGAGTTAACAAGATTGATCACTCAATAACATATAGATGATCTCGACAACATTCATAAAGTAAGAAAAGAGAGATGCATTATAATTGTTGTCGTATACTATATACAATCGTATGTATGTATCACTTTCCATACATGCTTTTCACACCTCCATAAAAAAAAAAGGAGCAGCTTGCTTTTTAGTTAATACATTCCCATAAATAAATAAAAATCGTGCCGTAAACAAAAAAAATTAAATCAAAATTCGTTAGATGAAAAACTAAAATAATGTTACTTAAAACTTTAATAGTATAGTACTCTATATATTATGTGGTTTTTGTTACTGGTTTTGCTTAAAATTAAAACTCGAGCATTATTGCTTCAGCAAAAATGGTAATAAGTACGGAGAAAAAGACATAAACAACTCAGGGCCTCGTAGTCCAGTGGTACCTGCTCCGAGCTGGGGGGCTCAAACTGAGAGGTCAGCTGTTCGACGCGCGGGGAGGGGGAGGCGTGCCCAGGGCCCTAAACGGTACAGGCAAAGGCTGGCGCCGGGCCTAGGTGGTGAGGCGTAAGCCCAACACCTGGTTAATCAAAAAAAAAAAAAAAAAAAGACATAAACAAGGATGATATTCATATACCTCAAAACAGCAAAACTCAACGTCTTGTGTGTTTCCCTGTAATTTTGCCATCATGAGGTTTCATGAACCAATTATTCAGAGCACTTTTCATATGTAAAATATTATTTGAAAAATCTTTGATGTTTAGTGTTGTTAACCGGAAATTGATTACCCTACGATGACATACCAAGAGAAGTGAATGGAGACTTGCAAAGAAGATCTAGAACTTGCTTGTATTTGTAAAACTCAGATGATCTGGGTGGTAAACTAAGAATATCACACGATGAAAAGTAGCTAAACCATAAAGGAGTTGAGAGGTAGAACTATGCGAAAGCAATTGTGAAATCAAAGCAACATAAGATGTTTTTTGAGTCTTTAGACAACAAAACAACTGAATAAATACACCACTAGTCACAAAGGCTTCTTCATAGAGAGGACACACGAGACTTGAGCGTTTAAAAGAGTCTTCCTTAAGTTAGGCTTCAGATTTGAGTTTATTTTCTAACTCAGGTTGTCCTCAGAGGTGGAGACACCAATATCACTCCATCTCCTCTCACAAACAGATACTGAATATTGCGCTTTGTCGTCTGCAATCACACACACCAAAACATGTTAAAGGCAGAGACACGACCCACTTATCCTAATCAGATCAGACACTAGCTCACAACTAGAGGAGAGTCTGAACAACTAAGAAAGAACATTACAGAGACTTAATTAAGTAACAGCTAATCAGCACTCATAATTTTTGTTACGCGTCAATGTATTACACAGAGTCTCATTGAGCTGAAACTTGTATATAAGAGACATCAATGTAAAAGCTACTTGTTCTCTAACACATATCCTATTAACTAAGTTAATAAAGAAAGAAGCAAAGCACGTACCCTGACGATCTCTTCGTAAGTCTCGTCGTCGATTTCTACAGTTGTGATAACTTCTTCAACATCTCCCAGAATCATGTTCAAATGCTGATCAAACGCCTGCCCGGACAAAACAAAGCAAAATCAGACATAAGTGGCTAAACTAAAGTTACAAACTTTGGTCGAAATTGAGGATCCCACCATCAAAACATTACAACCCAGAAGCCCCAATTACATCTAATCGCCATAAATCGAAAAGATTTTACTTAAAAAATCGAAACTTTCAAAAAGGTAAAAAAAACTAGAGAAACCGTACGTGAAGCTTGCCGCGAAGTTCACGGTCAGAGCGGAGCTTGACATAGATTCTCTCGTCGAGACTCAGACGAATCAGATCTAGTGGCTCTCTTACGGTGGCGTCTTCCTCACCGGACATTATAGTTAAAACTTCTCCGAAGGGTTTCGAAACAAAACTCTATCTCGCGGCTGATATTTTAGAACCAAGTTTTAGGCCAAGCCCATAATATTAAAAGGCTTGCTAATTATTTTAAGGCCCATATGTTATTTGTTCATTGATCAGATTGTCTCTCAGTTTGGTTTATTATTCATAGAGACCAATGTGGTTGCATTAAGAAGTGGTAACAGTTATACATCAGTGTATCTAACAATTTGCTTAGCTTAACATTAGGTATTTTTTTGATCTAGAGGTATTTTGTTGTTTCCATATTTTTGATGTAATTTTCTTGGTTATCTATTTCCATATATAGAAAGTGGTTCTATATATGCTTTGGTATGTCATGTAAGTGTCAGTGAGTCAGTGAAAGTAACAAGAACAGATAGTAACTTGTCAAAGGCTATGAATGCTCTCAGTCTCAATTAGCTTTCTTCCTTGAGGAATTGATTCTCTCTAAGGGGGTGAGGCCATGAGCTTTTAGGTTCATTGAAGTATCTTTTGAATCTGCCTTTTAGTTTTAGGGAAAGAAAACAAAAGCAACACAAAAACTTATAACTATATTTTTTTGGTGTTAGAAAATGTAAATTTATATAGAATAATAAATATACGATAAATGTAAGGAAAATACAAATAGAAAATACAAAATTAGGCCATGACATTATGTTTACTGAATTTCTATACCACCACATGAATGATAAAAAGCAAATTCCAGATGACAATTTGATCAAAAGTATTTAGTAATATTGTACAAATTGGAGGAAAGAAAGGTTAAAAGTATGAATTGTGTGATGGAAAAGAAGAATGTGAAATGGCCTTTGTTTTTTCTTTCTTTCACCTCTTTTGCCCTTTCCTTATTCACAAGAGCCTCTCCTCACTCTTTTTTTTATCTTCCAATTTGTTTTGCCTTTCTTCATCTTTTCATTTCCTTTCCACATATTATCATTTACAAAATTTTATATATTAACAAACGAGGCAATAGAAATGGCCTTAATGTGATTGTTAATTAGCATTTCAATAGTGTTTGCTTAACTTGTACATATTTTAGAAAATATTTTTTTACTTGACGTTAATTACCCGTTTAAATTTCATGTCTCAACTCAAACACACCATCTTATTCATTTTTTAAAATAAGTTTATAAATAAATAATAAAAGGTATCTCACTTTTTTGCATGTTTAAAAATATTTGTTCTGTTTCAATCTACTATAGTAAAGGCTAAGCATAGTTTTACAAATAAAACGTATAGTGAACTTTAGTATTTATTAAATCTGGAGTAAATTACATATTTAAAATAAATCAAACGAAAAAAATAAATTAAACGGATATATACACTCCACATCGTAATATATATAAGAAAAAGTGAGCTGTAGACAGGTAAACTGGGAGGTAAAAGACATGGTAAGATCAAAATGGCGTAAATAACTCACAATCCACATGCATTCCTCTTCCCATGTGATTTTCTATATTTCCCTTTCTACCCTTATTCTCCTCTCCACTACTCTTTTACCCCAATATGTTACACCCCCTCCACTCTCCTTTGCTATTATTTACCCAATTCAGACCATGATTAAAAGGGGTCTTTATGGTTTTTTAAGGCATGAGATCTATGAACAATGTAAGAGTCGGTTACAAAAACTATCAAATAAAAATTGGTTTTTATGGATTTCTTACACTGTTTATGGGTTCCATTGACACGTGACGGCTCGCGATTGGTTCATTTAAAAAAAAAAAAGTTAAGAAACCGACATGGGTTTTTGGGTTAATTATACCCTCACATTTACATATATGTGTCAATAGTCATGGTCAAATTGAATTCTTAGCTGAGGTTGAGTTGTTGAGGTTCACAAGTTTTTTCTCTCTTATATATGTGTTCTCCTTATGTATGGATCTACCAACTTTTAGTCTTTTATATACTCCTTCTAATATTCTAGTTTTTTCACACTTTTTAATAAAACACAATAAATTTGCATAATTTTTTGTATTTATCTTCTTTCCATAATTTTAAACCAATAAAAAATCAATTAGTGCAATTAAGTTTTTTGAAGTTTACAATTAGATAATAAAATATACATTGAAAATGTAAAACATGGATTTTTTAGGAACAAATTTTTTTTCTAAAATATGCATCTTTAAGGAACAGATGGAGTATATTTTTATAAAAAAAACTTTTATATATAAAAAAAGTTAATCCCAAGATATTTACCCTTTTCAAGTTCTTAATGATTAATCCTATATGTGGACCTACAGTGCATCAACCCTTTTCTCCTTTGTTGAAAACTTTAAAATCTTTTAATATATAGGCAAACTCTATTTACTTAATTAATTGCTAGCCTTACACTTGTATAATTTTTAATCTTCTTAGCAGCAGAATCTATTTATTTATGTTATTCTGTAACTTATACAAATATATTTTTATTCTCTGGGTGATTTATAAATCCTTAAATAATGCTTTCATTTTTAAACTAGTTTTGTCTGTTATGTACAAATTATTATATACAATTTGCTAGGTAGATCATATAAAATATATATAGAGTGATGCAGACATGTTAATCAAAAGACATGTCTATATCTTTTGTTAATCACAAAAGATGTAGACACGTTAATCATCCCTACGAGTCATCGAGCAATCCATTCACTTTCACATTTTATCTAGGTTTAGTGGTAACTATTCGTTAAGCAAGCCGAACCACATAAATTTTCGATTCTAGTAACTTAGAATTTCTTTTAAAAAATGTAAATATCTCCTGGCGTATGCTTAATTTTGACAAATAAGACTATGTAATAGTATGATAAGATTGCATGAAGAAAATCAAAAGTATACTAATAACTTTGTTAATTTTATTTATTTATTGAGTATGCTATCAAGTTCAACTCGTTTGTAAATCTAGATTCCCAACAGTGTTTTAAACTCGCTATTTTATAAAGTACCACTCCAAAATATGGATATAATGGTATGCAATACTATATGAGACCCGTTATAATAATGACCGTTTTCAACTCCGAAATGCATCTACGAAAAAGACCCACGATAGATTATAAACATACCTTTTAAATTATTAAGTGGAATAAGATTAAAAAAATTTGTAACGTTAAGACTCGAGAGCCATGCGAGAATCGAGTGGCTATTATATAATTTCGTCGAAAATTCTATTCAATGCTTCTAGGAGCTACCAAAAGAACGGTCCCTGTTTAACATTTCAATACATATTCTTGTAATTCAATAAATTTCCAAATCGTTTACCATGTACGATATGTGCTGAATAGGCTGACCATAATTAGTTTAGATGCAATTCTTGCTCTCTTTGATAATTTAACTTTAATATAACTTCAAGTGTCATTGTGTTATTGGTGTTTTAATAGTACTGATATATTATGGAAAAAAAAATCAAGTGTATAGAGAAAAAGTTTTGATCCATTCGAAGAATAATAGAAAAGATTGAACAACTTATTAATAGGGCAGTGTTTGCACCCAACAAAAAAGTGATACACTACGATTATAATAAGTAATAACTACGTAATTTGTAAGCTATAATGGAGATTAAGACTCAGAGCCTCGCTAATCTCAAAATTACGTCGGAGAGTTTTGGTTTAATTGATGTTGTATCTCGTGTGTTTTGTTCCTGTACACCCCTTACATATTAGGAAAGGGTCACTATTGATAACCCTAATCCACCTCCTTTCAAACTCAACCATTAACATATTTCCTCCTAGTAAATATATGCAATGCATGTCTTTTTGCTATATGTTGAAACTCTAATATGTTGGGTCTTTAAACATACGACCCCTTAAATACTAGACTTGACCTCGAGTAATTTGTTCTCATTAATTAAAAATATAAAAATGTAATTATAATTTGCTCTCAACAACAAGATAGAAAATACTCAAGTATTAGTCGGGTTCGTTCAGATTTTATCCACGAGTTTTTTTTTATTAGATTAAAACAGAACATAAGAGAAATTATAAGTCAAAGAAATTAATTACTGAACTATTGATATTTGATTTTAGTGGTCGTCATGTGTTTAACTTTTAAATGATTAAATTATTGATTTAGTTAATTAGTTAAATGACGGCCGTCAAATCGGTTCAATTTACAAAAATCAATAAAAATATTTTAAAGTGATAATATAACGGAAGCTAGGTATGGCTCCAACGGGAAATGGTGACCATTTACTTCAATCCCGAAAACGACTTACATCTAACCACTTCCCTTCTAACATCCCCTTATCATTTATATTTATTATTATTTTATTTCATTTGGGTTATTATTATGATTTTATCCCAAAAAAACATCATATCTCTGGATTGATTTGAAAATCAAGCCCGTGTTTATAGAGTATAGGCGATCAATACTTGTGGAGATTAGAATAATCTCTTGAATGTGAATGTGAGGGGGGGGGGGGACAAATCCAGATCAGTAATCAGGATGGATTAATTTATTAATGTTGAACTAAGAAAACAATAACCCTCAATGATTAAAGGTCAATGGGATCCACGTTAGGGTTAATATTGTAATTTATGCAAGTCACCCACAACGTTTCCAATAGCAAAGTTGATCCTCATCTCCACCTATCTTTTTTTATGGTTTACCTCTCTATCACTACAAAGACTTATAAGATATCATCAAATTTAAGTTATGATGTTTAATTACAAATAGGTTTTTCTAGACACACTGTATAATGTATATATTTTTTTGGATCTCAAATCTTGTATGCATATGACTTTAATATGATTATGGTAAAACGACGAATGAATGTATGATAATAGTTCAACACGTTAAGAGTAAATGTTAAAAGGGAACAACTTTGAAACTGAAACAAAATGCTTTTTTTTTTTTTTGCTGGACGGACAAAAACCGACTAATAAAAATCACCACCGTCTTTATGCGCAGCTGTCAATAGATAATCTGTAATAAATAACTTTCTTTAACAGCAAAAAAAAGAAGAAGATAATTGGTTTATGAACTAGTCCTCCAGTTTCCTTCGTATATACTTTTTTGTGCCCACTTTTTCATCATTACACATACAATCCATGATGATAAACTCTTGATTTTAACTTCACATCCCCCATTTGCTCTCTTCTTTTTTTTTACTTTTCCTTGTTAGAATTTTAATACTATTCAGTTATTTATTCATTTAAAATCCAATATTTAAGCAGCAATTAGTTTTATATGCTATATTTATAATACTCAAATTTAGTTTTTTTTTGTCAACACTCAAATTTAGTTTATGACACGATAATAATAATACACATCGCTATATTACAAATATAACCATATTATTATTTAGGGGTTTCATGTAACTATTTTTCAATCTATACCTATTAAATATAATAGATTAAATATATATAAGAAGTTTATTACATAACTTATCATATTACAATAGAAATCTTTTTGTAAAATAAAAGAAGATTTTTGTCACCTAAAATTATTAGAAATATATCTTTCTATATTTTAGTTAGTTTGACTATCTATAAATTACATGATCTCGTAAGAAGCAACTAAATCTCATTTATTATATATATTTACATTAATACGGTTCAGCTTATTACTAATTATGACTATATACTTTGAACACATACTTATTAATTATAGAAATATCTATGATGATATTTGATTATTGGCGTGTATAAGTTTAACTTAACAGAACTTAATCACACATTACAGTATAACTTTTTTGTTACGGTTATGTAAATACAAGTTTACCCAAAACTGAGAATATAAAAGAGAGAGAAATTATGAAGATTCCATTTTGGCTCAAACAAAGGAAAAAGAATCAATAAAAGGTGATAAAATAAAATAAAATAGGTTAAAGAGAAAGAAAAAAGATATAAGTATTTATAGAATGGCTCCTTGAGATTTACAAGCAGATCCATCACAAAAAAATAAAGAGAAAAACAAAATAAAAATATAAAAAATGAACTTTAAAGGTATTTACAAAAACTCTTAAACTCCATAAAACCCTGTGCCTATAGATTTCACTACTCTTCTTCCTCATGTAAACTCTCTCTCTCTCTCTCTCTCTCATTTTTCCCTTTCTTCTTTGAATTTTTATTTTTCCCTTTTTTATATTTTATTTTTTTCATTTCTGTAACTTCTCCGTCAAAGACAGAGAGAAAATTAAAAAGAAGTGAATAAAACAAAAACCCTTAACGATGATGGAGCTTGGTGGTGGTACTACAACCACATCCGCTTCCACAGATGCGCCGCAACCAAACGATGCGGCGGCTACAGAAGCTGCGGCAGCTGCAGCAACGGTCGGGGCGTTTGAGGCATCGGAGGAGATGAGTGAACGCGGATTCGGAGGAAACCGGTGGCCGCGGCAGGAAACGGTGGCGCTGCTGAAAATACGATCTGACATGGGAATAGCGTTTCGAGACGCTAGCGTTAAAGGTCCCTTATGGGAAGAGGTTTCCAGGTGCGTTTCCAAGTCGCGATTTTTTGTCTCTTTTATTACAAAGCTTCTGTCTTTATTACAAAGATTATTACAAAGCTTGTGTCTTTTAAAGAGTTTGAAGATCTGGTTTTTAATAGTCCCAGATTCAGTTTAGGTTCAGCGAAATTTTCGTAAAGATGTCTTTTTTTTTCTTCAGTAGTCTCCAATGAGATTTGTGAAAAATTATCATTGTGAGATTCAGATTCGGACACGACAGTTCTTGAAGTGTGTCTAATCAAATTTTCGAAATCTTTAATTAAGTGTTATTAATTTAGATAAAATAAGTTGCGTCATGTTTTATTCATGAGATTGATAGAGAAGAAGAACTCAAACTCATGCTGATATGATTGATCCCACTTTCTCAACTGAAATTATTATTATTATTATTATTATTTAGACAAAACTAAAATTCGTGTCTTTTTCATGAACAATTCATACAAATTACTGAATTTGATTCTTTTAACTTTTAAACAGGAAAATGGCGGAACTTGGTTACATAAGAAACGCAAAGAAATGCAAAGAGAAATTCGAAAACGTTTACAAATACCACAAACGAACCAAAGACGGTCGTACCGGTAAATCCGAAGGCAAAACTTATCGCTTCTTTGATCAGTTAGAAGCTCTCGAGACTCATCAACAACAACAACAGCAGCAACCGCCTCAACCGCAACCTCAACCGCAACCGCTTCTACGACCTCACAACAACAGCTCCATATTCTCAACTCCCCCTCCAGTAACAACAACAAACATCACTACTCTTCCTCCTGTGAACATACCTTCTTCGTTTCCAAACATCTCCGGAGACTTTCTGTCGGATAATTCGACGTCTTCTTCCTCTTCTTACTCCACTTCCTCTGACGTTGACATTGGCGGTGGCGGCGGCGGGAGGAAGAAGAAGAGGAAGAGGAAATGGAAGGAGTTTTTCGAGAGGTTGATGAAGCAGGTTGTTGATAAGCAAGAGGAGCTTCAACGTCAGTTCTTGGAAGCTGTTGAGAAGCGTGAGCAAGAGAGATTGGTTAGAGAAGAGTCTTGGAGAGTTCAAGAGGTTGCTCGCATCAACCGCGAACGCGAGATCTTAGCTCAAGAACGTTCCATGACCGCGGCGAAAGACGCTGCGGTCATGGCGTTTCTTCAGAAGTTTTCAGAGAAGTCGAACCCGCAATGTCAGTCAATCCCACAACCGCAACCGCAACCGCCTCAAACGCAGGTCAATCAGCAGCAAACGCCTCAACCGCCACCTCCTCCGCTTCCACAGCCAGTGATACCAACCTTAGACACTGCAAAAACAGACAATGGTGATCAGATTATGACAACTACTGCGTCTACTTCCACTGTGAGCTCTTCGCGGTGGCCGAAGGTGGAGATAGAGGCGTTGATAAAGCTGAGAACGAATCTTGATTCAAAGTATCTAGAGAACGGACCAAAAGGACCGTTGTGGGAAGAGATATCAGCGGGGATGAGAAGGTTAGGATTCAACAGGAACTCAAAGAGATGCAAAGAGAAGTGGGAAAACATAAACAAATACTTCAAGAAAGTGAAGGAGAGCAACAAGAAACGCCCTCAAGACTCCAAGACTTGTCCTTACTTTCACCAGCTTGATGCTTTATATAGAGAGAGGAACAAGTTCCACACCACCACCAACAACAACAACAACAATGTGGCATCTTCTTCATCAACTAAACCGGATAATTCGATTCCCTTGATGGTTCAACCTGAGCAGCAATGGCCTCCTGCAACGGTGCCTCAACCTGATCATCATCTTCCTGCTCCTGCTCAGCCATTGGATCAGGACTTTGATGATGAAGAAGGTACAGATGAAGATGAATACGACGATGAGGAAGAGGACGGAGAGAATGAAGAGGAAGGTGAGTTTGAGCTAGTGCCTAGCAATGATAACAAGACGACGAATAATGTGTGATGAGGTCCGGTTCGAACCGGTTTGGTGGTGAAAGATTAGTAATCTTTTATTTTAAGTTTTGATACAGAAGAAGAGAATTTATATATTGGATGGGGGTGCTTTTTCTTATATTTGGTTTTTAAGTTATACTGAGAAAAATATTAAGAGAGTAAGTTGAACAAATTAAAATAAATGTGATTTAATTGTTTTTGGGGGATTAATAAATAGAAAAAATGGTAAGAGATAGGGGACAGTGTGAGATTTTCATAAGCAAATAATAAAAACTGTAATTTGTAATATTTTTGAAACCCTTTAAATGAATGATTCTTGTTGTTGGTGACGATATTTATTTGTTTTCTTACATATTATATATTGTTATTGTTTTATTATAAGGTGGGATTGATGAGAGACGAGAGTTAATAATCTTTTTCCTTGGTAAAATAAATACAAAAAAAACTTTATATTGTACTACTAATTTAAAAGAGAGAAATATATAAAAAGAACCCAAAAAAAAAAAGATGCCAAGTTCACATGCACATAATGAGAGAGAGCGTGGGGTTTGGGGTCCACGTGGAAAAAGGAATCTTCATCTCCTTCTCTGTCTTCTTCTCTTCGTTGCCCTAAAACGCAAGACTCTCTTTCTGTAAGGGTAAATTCGTAAATTATAGTTTCGAACACACGTGAGAGATCCAACTAATGTCTATACGAAACTCTTATTTGAGACGATGATTAATTTCTAAAGTCCTATCGATACATGTTTGGCATCGCATTTCCAGATCTATATTAACCAAAACTTGATGTATATATCTACCAATTGATCATGACTGATGATGTTTTGGTGTATGCTTTACTTATATTTACGTACACAGACACTCACTTCACTCGTAGAGTCTTTAAGTGATGCACACATCATATATACTTTGGTTAATGAACATTCAACATGTTAACAATGAAACTCCAACTTGGTTTGTACGCTAAGTAATATATATGTGTATACTTGTAGATTATTTACATAACTAAAATGCTAGCTGGTAACTAATCATTTACAGTTTATGTAGATATTTACTTGTGTTGTATTGGTTATAATAACACTGTTTTTTTACTTCTTATTTGTGTAAGAATATCAATTTTCATTATTTTTTTTATGACTCTTTATAAACTAATAAGACACGAATCTACAGGCTCTCTCTTGCCCAACCTTCGAAGAAAGGAACACTCAATCATTTCTTGTAATGTATTGTTCGTCTCCTACGTTATAATATGTGACTAATGTGAGCCCACTTTAATTTGTTTGGTGTGTGTTATTGTTTATTTGGATTGAATAGCAACCGGTGATTATTCTGTCTACGTTTTCTTTTTCTATGAAAGTATTTTTCTCACAGGCTCTCAGCTCATATAAGCTAGTCTCAGTCTGTACCGTTGAATTAAAATGATTAAACAAGGCACTAAGTAGATTTTAAAGTACACGAAAAGAATCTGTTGAAAATAAAAATTTGCCAGTCAAAGGATATTGAAAGTTGATTATGAAATATTTGTACGTCCAAAAATTTCTACGTGTTTATTGGAAGTTAATTATTTTGAAAGTAGATGAGATATTTTGGATTTTTTTTTCAATCTCATTGTGAGGGTAGTAGTAATTTCTGACCACTCGACCGACTCACTATCAATGTCTATATAGAATTTTTTACGAGGCTTGATGTTATATCGACTTAGTCCGGCTTCAATTTTTAGTTTAAATTTTTAGTTTAAAAGAAGTGGAAATTTTGGTTTTAATCCTTTTGACAACTGGAGTTGTAAATGTTTTTTTAGAAAATTGGAATGTATTAACGCATTCGGTAATATCCACTCCGTTCCAAAAATCCATGTTTTGTGAAAAACATTAATTGTTTCAAACAGAAAAGAAACAATTTTAATGCATGTTTTATTAAGTGATAATTATAAATTCTAACCTTTCAAAAATAGTTTGAAATTATTGAAGTTTTTATTGTCTAAAAGTTATGAAAAATAACTAATCATAAAACAATATATTTATAATCAAAACTTAATATGTTTTTTAATGTATGTGAAATTTTAAAACATGAATCATTTTAAAACAGAGGTTTATTGATTACACATTTTAAAATTATTTGCTTTTGTTTACCAAGAAATTTTGAGTCTTGATTAGTTTCTTTGGATAAGTTATCTGGTTAACTGAAAGCCAGTTACAAAAAAAAAAAGTATGTTAACTGGTTTACGTTCCTTCCTATCATAAAAATAAAACTTGTGATCTTGAGGTCCATTTTTTGGAAGCTCCTTCAGCAACATACATTGGGTGCTCAGTAAAAAAAAAAAACAAAAAAAAAAAACATACCCGGTGAAAACTAAATTTGTAGGATACGTCTTTCTGTAAAGTACCATAAAATAGTGACTCTATAATTAATTATACAATTATATAAGATTATTCGTTCTGATGAGTCATTATTATTGCAAGAATATATATACCCGGAACTTTTGTAATGCATATTAAGATGATTTTAGACCATAGATCTGTAATGAATTCGAACAATTTGTGGCGCCGAGTAAGTACCTCAATGAAAAGCAATCAACAAGTGGACAGCATTTGATCGTTGTATCTCAAAATAATGTTCTCCATTATTTTTTTCCCACCCTATTTTCTGTTTCATTTCACCATATTATTTACTTTCCAGTCCCATAATTGTTATGTAGTCGTTATATTTAATCGGTAATGATTTGCACCAGAAAAAAAAAAACAATACAGATGTTTTTTTGCATTAGAAAATAAAACAAAATGCATAATGTAGATATATATAGTTCGATGCAGCAGTCATTTTAGCGATCTACCCCAAAATTTTATCTTTTCTTATAGTAAGTACAATTTCTTGTTGCTTTTTGGCTATGAGTTAAGGTCTAGTTATATACTATTTTGTATAAATTTTTCAGAATTTTCTTTCACTTATCAACTCAGGCTTTTCTTCAAATATAATTTACAATATCTTTTCCGATATTAATAGCTTATACTATTTATTTATTCTCATTGTTTTATTCTATTTTATGTATTTTAAGTTTAACAGTGGATGTTTTGACAAAAACTATTTTGATGGAATCACATCCAACAATGGTGGTAACAACTCGCAAAATCTATAAATTGTTATCTTTAGTAAGCTAAAACAGTTTTTAATTTACACTAATGGATTTTGTAATTATAAATCGGTTTGAAAAAGATTACTTGTCTAAAACTATATACCCAAAATAATAAGATATGAAAAATGAAATTGGAAAAATTTAAAGTAAACATGTAAAATAGAAAATGATATGTGAAAAAGAATGGTGGCTACTTATTTGGAAAGGAATCTTCTTTTTCTTTTCCCTGAATGTTTATAGTTTACATTTGCATCTTTTTCTTGAGGGGATAAAACAGTGATAATATATATATATATATATATAAGGAGGTTAAAGAAAAAATATATATACATCTTTAACAATTTTTTGGACAAAAAGATATAGAATTGATATATTAAGCATATTATTCAAACTCTTTTAAATGGATGAGTTCAATTTCAATTCAAGACATTATTAAAAAGACTTCTGTAATCAACTTAAAAGAAGTGACATCTGAAAAAGAAAATGACTCCTTTTGCTATAAATGGTCTTTTGATATAATGAGTTTGTGCAAAGCATAATATCAAAGTTAGCTTTTACATTTGTTTTGACATAATAAAGGTCAATATTTCGTGGGAGGACATCAAGAAGTTTTTTGGGCAGTTGATTTCTCATGGCGTTGAGGAGCCAAGTCGATTACAGTATTGTCTAAGATTTAAGATTCATTTAACCTATGATTTTCACAGCGGCAAATTTTACATTTGATTATTTTCAGTAACATATAAATTTTGATATCATTCTGGATAGTTCCTTTTCATCACTGCATGATAACCTCCCCTAAATGATTCTTTAACTTCTTAAAAAAATACTTTAGAGATATTCCCAATTTATGAAAGGGTTTACACCAATCTCCGAATACAATTTATAAAAAAATTGTGTTTTCATATAACAAGAATTATTTTTGTTTATAATTAACTTTGAGGAAGGAATAATATTATGTTACAATACATCAGAATTATCAACGTAAAAAGATACATCTGATATACTCTAAATTTTAAATTGATACATATTATACTCTATATCAAAATTTCTAAAATATGAATATATTAGTTACTCAATGATATATATACGCCATCTAGAAAACTCATGCACTTCATATACCTTCATCTCTTTTACTTTTATGTAATTTTTTTTTCTTTATTCATTTTTGTTTTCCTTATAACTTATCATTTTTGATTGGAAAATTTTATTAACTTTATGTGAAATGTTACAAATATAATGTAGTCTTTTCTTAGGAAAAAAAAAATCAATGTACTAATTCGAATATAATGTGTATTTGTTGGGTCCACCTCGTGGTATGTAGGCACATAATACAGAAAGAAACGCACCAACGCCATCTAGCACAGGGAAGATACGTTTCTTCAGATGATTCAAGGTAATTCACATACTCGAAAATTATAATGGGGAAAAATACGAAGTAAAATTCGAGGTAATATTCCAAAGAATGTAGAATGAAGAAAACGACGACCCATTTTTAATTCGTAGGTCCAAAATTTTATTAGCTCTGTAGGGTAGCCATGGATATAGATGTTTGATTACCCTTGGCTTCTCCCTACCAATTGAGCCAATAAATATTCAAAATTCATCAGTTGATACCATTGAATCTTGTGGCTCTCTATACATGGTTTTTAACATTTGCACCACACAAAAAAAGATATACATGGTAATCTATATATATATATATACATTTAGTGAAATATGTAAAATTTATTTTATTAAATACCACGAAAAGGAACAATATAACTAAAAATCAAGCCATTTACTTACATTTGTTGTGTATATTTTATTTTCTTCAACCCATTGTGCAGTTTAACAGAAAAGTATATATATGTAAATGTAAGGATTGTAAAAACCACTTAGGTGAAAAGATTATTGTTTATGTCCATTGGTGAAGATGTTTTGTTCAACACAATCTCGAACTCACTTGTCTCATTGTCTCCTTCTCCTTCCTCTTCATCTTGGTAATCATCTTCTTCACTCACTCCTTCCTCTTCACCTTCTTTATTACCATCTGTGCCCTTCGGATCAGTCTTTAACTCAGTTTGCGTTTCTTGTGGAAGAAGCAACTGTTTCTGTGGGGTCACCATTAGAGGCAACATTGGCAATGCCACACTTTTGTTCCTCTCGGTGTACAAAGCTTCAAGCTGGTGAAAGTAAGGGCAAGTCTTGGAGTCAATGGGTCGTTTCTTGTTGCTCTCTTTCACTTTCTTGAAGTACTTGTTAATGTTTTCCCACTTCTCTTTGCATCGTTTTGCGCTTCTATTGTATCCCAATCTTCTCATCCCTGCAGATATCTCTTCCCATAATGGCCCCTTTGTACCGTTTTCTTGATAGTTAGCTTCCAGATTCTTCCTTATTCTTATTAAGGCTTCGACCTCGGTCTTAGGCCATCTTGAAGAGCTAGGAGATAATGAATGGTTCCCCATCTTCATTGTTGTCTCTAAATGAACCGGTCTTGGCTCTTTACTCTCAAATGTTATTGAATGTTGCTCACTTTGATATGGTTTCCTTTGTGGTACTTTATGATTCTGCTGCGGTTGTGGTTGTTGTTGTTGTTCTTGTCCTCCAGAGATTTTGTGTAAGAAGGATATGATTGCAGCGTCTTTAGCTGCTGCATTAGACCTCTCATGGACTAGTGTTTCATGTTCTCTATTGATTCTTGCTACCTCTTGGACCCTCCATGCTTCTTCTCTTGAGATTCTCTCTTTCTCTCGATTCTCCAAAGTTTCCAAGAACCTTTTTTGCATCTTCTCTTGTTTCTCCATCAACTCCTTTGTCAGCTTTGTAAACAATCCTTTCCAGTATTTCCTCTTCTTTCTCGATCTCTTTTCTTGATCGTCTTCCTCGTCAGATGCAGTAGATGAAGAAGTTGAGCTTGAGAAAAGATTCAGCGACGAAACATTGTTCATCAAGTCATTGGAAGTTGGTTTAAGACCAGTATCAAGTCTTGTTGTGGTGTTGTTGCTATAAAAAGGGAAAGGTGTTGTAGGAGACGGTTGCTTGGAGAGGAAGCTAGGGTTTGTAGCGATGGGTTTCACATTAACCTGATGATGATGATGTTTCAACGGTGAAGATGTCTTTTCATTTGATGGGTTAATGTTAGAGCTAATCCATGGTATTAAAGAAGTGGTCGCGGTCGTGGTTGTGGTCGTGGTCGTGGTGGCTGCAGGAGAATAGGAATTGAGAGTCTCGAAAGCTTCTAACTCTTCGAAGAAACGGTAAGTTTTGCCTTCAGATTTACCGGTACGACCTTCTTTGGTACGTTTGTGGTACTTGTACACGTTCTCGAATTTTTCTTTGCATTTCTTTGCACTTCTCTTGTAACCAAGCTCCATCATTTTCCTAGTTATTTTATCAAACAATGAAACACGTAAGAAACAAACGAAAATATTTCTAATTATTCGTAAATTTGTAATTAGTCTATAAACATATAATTAGCCGTCTATGATGAAATACCTAAAATATGATGATGACATAGGCATATCCAAAAATGTGTAAATTGTATGCACATGATCAAATTTTCTGTATTTTTCGATAATAAATATGCATGTAACATAAATCTAACAAAACCTGGAGATTTCTTAATAATTCCAAGATAGTTATGTGTAAATTAATTTGTAACTAATATTAGACTATAAACATATAAATAGCCGTATATAAATTCAAATAAAATTACCGAAAGTATGATAACATAGACATATCCATAAACATGTAAGGCGTGTATACAAGATCATAACATTTCTGTTTATTTTCTAGAATAGTAAATATGCATGTAAAATAAATATAACAAAAACCTGGAGATTTCTTCCCATAAGGGAGCTTTGAGAGTTGAGTCACGAAAGGATTTATCCATCTCCGAACGTATTCTCAAGAGAGCTAAAGTCGCCGGTCTTGGCCACCGGCTTCCTCCTCCTCCACCGCCTACTTCACCAGTTTCATCCACCTTCATATCTTTCTCCTCCTCGCCTGAACCGCCTATGCCTCCACCTGAGCTATCTAACAGTCCTGAAGAGTTTCCAGACATACTTAAAACTTTAGTTTGGATCTCTTCAAGGAAATATTGGAAGAGTTTGAAGAGAAGAAGAAGGTTGTGGTTGAATTTTCTGTTTTTTTTCTTTTCTATTGTGATTTTATCATAGGGGTATTTAATTGGGTGGGATGGACCATTTATCTAAATCTTATAAATATAATACATCTTGTGTACGTGATTTTTATTTTGCATTTTTTTTTCTGTATCACACAATGAGGAGTGGGACTTAAAAGGAGAACTTGTTTCGCTTTCCTTCTGTCTTTTTAAATTTGGGAATCTTCTCATTGCTTATAAGAAAATTTTGGCACCAAAAAATAATTTCATATTAAATAAAATATTTGTAAATTTTTATCTCATTAGGTGTATGTTTCATTGTAACATCTGATTAATGATTGCTTGGTCAGACCTTT
This sequence comes from Moricandia arvensis, assembly GCA_905132765.1. Classification (NCBI taxonomy): domain Eukaryota; kingdom Viridiplantae; phylum Streptophyta; class Magnoliopsida; order Brassicales; family Brassicaceae; genus Moricandia; species Moricandia arvensis. Next base: position 37,177 of record CAJHQP010002600.1, read on the forward strand.
CGGCAATATTTTTTTTGAGAAACTCGACATGGATTTTAGTACCAAATAGTTAATTTTCTTTAAAAAGTGTGAAATGGATTACTAATCACTGTTAATAACAATTAACTTAAAATTTTAAAATATATAAGTATAAATTAAAAACTAAAAAATTAATAATGTATTTGAAAAAATAAAAATATATATGTGATATTTACATCAATACAAAAAGCTAATTCGTTTACGGATTAAGATGATTATACTTATGTTTTATTGTGAGAATTTGAATCTTAGAAATAACATTTTTTAGTTTTATAAAATTTATCTAAAATGATGTCATTTTTAATATAAATGAGTAATATTTTTGATGGTCAACATATATAAACATGATTCTGAAATTTTCTATAATTTTTTATATTTTATATTAATTCATTATAATTTATGAAATACATATAAAGTCTATGAAAGAAAAGATACAGTGGGTACAGTTCATATAAAGTTCTTATAGAAAATAATATTTTTCCATACGTCAAGTCATATATTTTATTTCTATTATACTTATATAAAACGTATTTTAACGTGGATGTATGATTGGACGGTATTAAATTACTGTCCCACTTTGCCACTTGTGACTTGTGAATTATTTAGAAACTTTTCCTCTGTTCCACAAGTATACAGTATATTCATGGTAAATAACTAAACAATGCAAAATGATGATTCTGATTGAAATAATATTATAAGAATGTGAGCTGTGGAGAAGCCTAAGAATATTATTACAATAGTGTTTAAAATGATTGATACCATAATGGATGCTTTTCGTTTAAAATTATTATATAAGTGAAATAAAAAATAATCAAAGGTAATCAGCAGAACAGCTGCAGATAGAGACGATAGGCATAATATTCGTGTAGTGTGGGCCCACGTGGACCTACATTAGCTTCTCACCGCCGCTGGATCAAACTGCAACTTATTCACGTCACCGACTGTAATTTACTTTTTTACCCCCAAATGTTGACCTCTCTAATCTAATCATGCAACTAGTTTATGTAACCAATAAAAGCCCACGTCATTGTGCATCGTCTATATTTATTTTTGGTTTTTTTTGTCTTAAATATAAATGGTGAAACATTACATTTTTGTGATTTTTATTGAGATAGAAAAGCGGTGTGGGTGTAATAATTAATAAATGTGGATGTAACATCAAATTACGGTATTAAATTAGACGTGGAGTTAGATAAAGGTCTAAGTTAAAGAATATAGTTATTAGGCGGATATCATAACGCATTTATGAGAAAAAGCAAAGTAGAGACATGATTTAGTTAGCTTATGACCTACCTTATTTAATGGTATTGAAATGTTCCGGTGCCTAATAACTGATCGTAATGTATCTTTTTACGTAAATATTTTGTTGTTTCTTCCGCAACCACTGATTATAATTTACTTCTATCAACTTTTTTGTTATCGTATTTTTCATGTCATGCAGTGAAAATCAACGGGTTTTCAGTTTGTAGACACGTATGTATTAGATATATATATTTAGACCAAAAAACGTAAATATATATATCTTAACTTGGTAACATAAATGGAAAATCAATCAAATCTATTATACACTTTTACAACGAGAACTTACACAAAACGTAACATCTTGAATTATATTATTTCTGCAGTTTCAAATCCATTTTTGGCAAAAAAAAAAGCGATGAACTTGCTAAAACTATAATATAATTAATTTTAGTTAGTGACGGGTTCGAGATAGCTCAATTGATTTATTTTTATATATAGTTTCATCTACTTTATGTTTAAAATTTCTTATCAGAAAATATAGTTGAAATAATTTCGGAAATTCTACATTACAATTGTGATATCATAGTTTTGGCATTTGTCTAGTTATTGCCATATATATTTTATGTATAACCATGAAAAAGACAACTGTATAAACATTTAGGAAAGCAAACACATTATAGTTATGGAGATGTTTTGTTTAAGTATAACAAAACATTAATAGGAGAATGGACAATCTTACTGTCAGTTTGTTTGTTGTCTGAAACACCAAACTCACCCTCTTTATTCCGCATTTCTCTCCTCTCTTTTTTGCATTTGGTTAATAATCATTTTAATACCATATACTACAATTATTTTTAATTTTAGAAAATCATATTATATATTCCAATAATTAATTTGCTTTTAAATCGACAAGAGATAAATAAACTAAAATCAGTGGTTACAATGAGCTGGATTCAGATGTATTTCCACTACGTATGGCTCTGTAAAGTGACCCCAACTTGATCCCTTTCTACGTATGTACACAATACGCCGTTTATATTTTATATACACGAAAATATAATTGAGAGTAGATTGGATATACATATATATATATATATATACAATGCGTAGTAGGAAAATAACCATCGTGAGTAGTGAATATTGTGATGATCATTGTTTAGGCATACGTAATAAACATTTAACAGTAGCTTATAATGGGGTTAATTTTCTATCGTATGATATTAATAAAAATCTATATATATCACCAAAATGATCGATTTTTTCATTAAATATCACCGATCAACTCATATTTTTTCGAGGATGGTACCAATAGTTCTAAGTTCTTTTCACTCCATAAAGACAACCTGTAGTTATGTACTCTCCTTTTGCACACTCGATTTGACCCAACACATAAATGTTGCTATTTTCTGCTCTGTATATACATTTTAATTTTTTTTTATTTTTTTTACATTTTAGTTTCTATACGGCAAAGTATTTTAATTTCTGATAAATTAATGTTATTATAATTTATCTATAAGATCAACCAAAAATCGATACGTAGCGCGAGCGATACCATTACCAACCTTACGCGGAAAATCACGAGCCGTTAAAATAGTCTGACGTGTCAAATTAAGGACTGTCCACTCTGTCTAGCTCGTACAATGGTTGTTTCGCAGCCACGTGTAGAATTTTATCGCAGCTTTGATGTGATATTTGCCACGTAGGATAATGTTTTCCGCTTACGTGGACTTTTCTACCCATTTTCTTCTGTACGAAATAAATTACTTTTTTCCCAACAAACCATGTGAGAGCAATAAAAATAAAATAAACATTTCCTTGATATAGCGAAACCACTTTATTCCATTTGACAATAATATCACGTCGAGAAAATAGTTCCGTGGCTCATGGACAGTTTTCTTTATAATAATTGAATATATATATATATATATATATTAGGTTGGTTTCTTTTTCCTCTTATATATAAATTGGTAACACATACACTTTTTACTATGAGTATTAAAGTTATGAAGTTTGTAAGAAAGGAAACTTTTACAAAAAAAAAAGAAGAAGGAAATTTTAAGAAATTTATATATTGAGATGGTCAAGCTCATTTGTCATGCCGAGTTCGTTACCATCCATCGTTATCAGCCAGATCATTGTCAACTATAATAATTGGAATAATTGACATATTTTGATCTTACCGTAACCTTGCTTGGCTTGACCCTAATTAAAAACGTAAACTACAATAGAAAACGAAAATTATTAGAGGGACCCATTAATTAATTTTTATTGATTTTCTTATGGATAGAACTTTTAAATTTACGTTGGTATTCTTTTTCTTTAGGTCAATTATGCTAATCATCGTGGACTAAGGACTTGTACATATGTTCCCATTACGTTTGCTTAATGGTCCAAGAAAATGGTTTTCAGTTTTGGGCCTTCACATATCAAAAGGCCTTGAGATTAGGCCTAAATGGATATTTCCGATTCCAGTTATTACCATTTCAGATGGTTTTAAGTTTTGGGCCTTCACATGCTCGCTGCATTTTAGCATCAAATTGACGTTATTATATTCTTTTGACGTGTGACATGTTGAAGCGCTTCATATATATTCTTACGTCTCTAGGTTTCACTCACATTACAATACTCAACCTGCTATGTATACTATTGGCTCGATGGATATATACTTTTGTTTCTGTGTTGGTTTCTTCGTTGATTATAGTTAATAAAGCATATAAAAGAGTTGACAACACACACATTTGGATAATGTATTCTTGTAATCTATGTTAAATTCTTAGTGTCAGCTACACAAAAAAGACCCCCCAGCAGAAATATAAAATGGTAAGTAAAGTATAAATAGATGGTCTTTAATGACGAGAGTTTGTCGCTCAACTAATCTCATGATCATCACGGTATGATCAATCTCAGCCGTTAAAAATTTAAAGATTAAGTATACCTTTTTTTACCTTATCCATTATCCATATCAATCTCATTCTCACGTAATCTATCATCAAATCAAAAATAGATACTACTACGATATTTTTATTCGGAGAATATAACTAGCACTTTCTTTATGGTAATGGAAATTGGAATAATGGTGGATAAATAATGAGAAGGTTGAAGAAATAAATAGAGCATAAACCAATGATAGTGGAATTTCAATAATAAAAGTGAAGTCCAATCAAAGTGTTAATCATTTTTCTTTTTGCTACATAAAGGATACAAACGTTTTTTTTTTTGAGTATGTCGTTTCAGAGCATTGATCTTCACTAATTGAATTGATTGATCGCAGCCAAACACGAACACTCTTGAGTTGCGATGATAAGACTTTAGTGTAATAAAAGCGTTATAAATGAATTCATTTATGGACTACTCTCTTTATTTTCTTTTTGGCAGAGAAACAATCATGCACTATAATGATTTTTTCTAATTGAACCATCTAAATTTCGTAAGGACATCTCCAACATTCCTTCATCCCTTCATTTTTTGAATGGTTTTGCATTCCAACAACCTTTTATCCCTTCAAATTTTAAAGGGGTAAATAGTGCACCTTCAAATTTGAAGGTGCACTATTCATCCCTTCAAAACACCATTTACTTTTCACTTTATTCCCTACAACTATATATGTTTCATAATTACATGAATAACTTTTTATATATCATATTTTAGTACTTATCGTTGTGTTTTTTTAAAATATTTCAATTAAAATTATTTTATTAATACTTATTATACTATTTATAGTTCAATTTGACTATATATTATTTATTTTTTCAAAAATATTTTATTTTAGCATGTTTCAAATAGTATGTTTTATTGATTTTTTAAAAATTTAGTGGTTATAGCTAATTATCAATAATATTGAGGACGAAAGTTTAAATTACTAATTTTTATAAAAATAAATTTGAAGGTCACCATTGGAAAACTATCCATTCATCCCTTCATTTTAAAGGGAGACCCCACCAAAAATGAAGAGAGTTGTTAGAGATGCCCTAAATAAGGAATTAGCGATATCCATTAATATATTATATTTTTATCTATGTTAGTATTTTCTTTGGCATTTTTAAAATAATAATTTCTGAGATGGTGAACATGTATTAAAATAAATTTACAGTTACAGTGATAATCTTTTTTTTTTCTTTTTTTTGGACAAATACAGTGATAATATTTATAGAAAAATATTTCTAAAGAAATGAGAAGCAGAGAGGAGGTCAACGGCTAAAAATCAACTTGCTGAATATATATATTTTCGCTGGTCAGTGGATGTATTTTAGTTGTACATATTTGTTTACATTTAAAAATTATTTTCTTTATTACAAACCATCCGTTTTATTAAATTAATTAATTAATAAATAGCACAAGCAGAGAGAGAGTATTGTAGTGGAGTAAAAAAACAGTTTCTTAAATATTTTATTATAAAAACCATTGAAAAAAGAGAGAGATGTGCTCGTGTTGTGTTCGTGTTGCGGAGATAACGTAGTTGGTTTCCGCGTGCTCGAGGTGGACGAGACATATAACCTCTAGAGAGAGAGAGAGAGAGATAGAGAGAGATAGAGAGAGATAGAGAGAGAAAGAGAGACACAACAACAAAACCTAAGCAGTTCAAACGGAGAAGACGAGGAAAAACAGAACCAAGGAAGGAAGACAGACAGAGTTTTTGTAAGTTTGGTTACAAAAAATCAAGATTTATTTCAGCTAGTGGTTACAGATCTATGTTCTGTTATCAATTTGTTAAAACAGTGATTATGAAATTCATAGATCTTACTTTCTTATAGACCAATTTTAGTAAAGGTTTTAGCTTTAGCTAATCAATTTGTTAGATAAGAAAACCCAGAACTGTGATTATACATCCATGAATCCAACTTGCTATATATGTAATAACTCTCCAAAGTTTTCTCCTTTTTGCTATCCTTGAAGTAGTAAAGTCTTTATCTTTCTTTTTTTTTTTCCCTCAAATTGAATCCAAAGAATAGTTTCAGATGGTTTATATACAATTTTGAATCAGATCTTTACTATTTGGGACCGTTATTGTTCTTGGGAGGAGCAGAGACTGTTGTTTACTTTTGCTTTTTTTACTTACTTCGAAGATTCTTTCATTTGAAACAAGGTTTTGTTTATGTTCTCTCTCTCTCTTTTATTACAAAAGCCTGTGTTGTTTCCTGCTTTTGTGATGAGGAGGAGAATCTTCTTTTCTTTCTTCTCTTCTTTCTCTTTGCTTTCTTATTAAGTGTCTTTCATAATTTGAATCAAACTTGTGTTTCAGACCGTTTGAGAGAAGAAAGAACACCAAAAATGTCGTTCCGTAGCATAGTTCGTGATGTTAAAGACAGTATAGGAAGCCTATCTCGTCGTAGTTTCGACTTTAAGTTAAGCAGTTTGAACAAAGAAGGTGGTGGTAAGTCTCGCGGTTCGGTTCAAGACTGTCACGAGGAACAACAACAACCTTTAGTACTGGTTCAAGAAACCCCTTGGGCTAATCTGCCTCCTGAGCTGTTGCGTGATGTGATCAAAAGGCTGGAAGAGAGTGAGAGCGTGTGGCCTGCAAGGAAACATGTGGTTGCTTGTGCTTCTGTTTGCAGGTCGTGGAGAGATATGTGTAAAGAGATTGTTCAAAGGCCTGAGCTTTCAGGCAAAATCACATTTCCTGTTTCACTCAAACAGGTAAAGGATCTTTGATTCCTCTTTTCTAGTAATGTCACATATGGTTAGTATTATGATTTTGAGTAAAGTTTTGTTTCTTGTTTCGGTTATGTATAGCCTGGACCAAGAGATGCAACAATGCAATGCTTTATCAAAAGGGATAAGTCTAACCTTACTTACCATCTATACCTTTGTCTCAGTCCTGGTATAGCTTCATTCTCTCTGTTCTTGTTTAATGTTTTTGTTATGTTTTGTCTAGTGTTCTAAAAATCGGTCTAGACTCTCAAAATTTTGTTCGGTGTAGATGTCCTTTTACTCAGTAATCTCATATAAAGTGCTTAGCGATTTCTTGAACATAGTGTTTTATCTTATATTGGTACTGTTGCTATTTTCAGCTTTGCTGGTTGAGAATGGAAAGTTTCTTCTTTCGGCGAAACGCATAAGAAGAACTACTTACACAGAGTATGTCATCTCTATGCACGCAGACACCATTTCAAGATCAAGCAACACCTACATTGGCAAGATTAGGTAACAAAACCAAAACAGTTGTCTTATTTATATATATATCATTGTTTAAAGCGTGGGCTTAACTGTGATCCTCTCTCCTCAGGTCTAACTTTCTAGGGACAAAGTTCATAATATACGACACACAACCTCCCTACAATAACAACAACAAGCCCTCTCAGGCGGTTCAACCGTTGGGACTTAGCCGCAGGTTTTACTCAAAGAGAGTATCTCCTAAAGTCCCTACATGTAGCTACAAAATAGCACAAGTATCCTACGAGCTAAACGTTCTTGGAACACGAGGTCCAAGGAGAATGCACTGTGCTATGCACTCTATCCCCGCTTCTTCTCTTGCGGAAGGTGGAACCGTACCTGGACAACCTGAGGCTATTGTCCCGCGGTCTATTCTCGACGAGTCTTTCCGCAGCATTACAACCTCTTCCTCATCCTCGAGGAAGTTCACTAGCGATTACTCAGCTGAGTTTAACAGCGCTAGGTTTTCAGACATTCTTGGCCCGTTGGGAGAGGAGGAAGAAGCTGTTTTTGAAGAAGGGAAAGAGCGTGTTTCGCCGCCCCTTGTGCTTAAGAACAAGCCGCCTAGGTGGCATGAACAGCTTCAGTGCTGGTGTTTGAACTTCAGGGGACGTGTAACGGTTGCATCGGTCAAGAACTTTCAGCTTATTGCAGCAAACCCACCACAGCCTCAACCTCAGACTCAGACTCAGGCTGATGGTCCAGACAAGATCTTGTTGCAGTTTGGGAAGGTAGGGAAAGACATGTTCACGATGGACTTCAGGTATCCGCTCTCAGCGTTTCAGGCCTTTGCTATATGTTTGAGCAGTTTCGATACTAAACTTGCATGCGAATGATAACAAAAGAAAGAAAGAAAGAACAGAGACAGCTTTGTTTGTAATATATATATCACATGTGGTTTGTATGATTCAGGAGATTCTCATCATGTGGTGTTTTTATTTTCACCTGAGAATCTTAGTGTTAGATTTGTTTTCAAGAATCTCTATTTGATCATTTATTTTGATCTCTGCCTATGTTGTTTATTAATGCATCAAAAAAGATAGTTTGTCCAAATTTGATGTTATTACATAATGGTCAAAACCCAAAATGGGTAACTATTTGATAGCATAACATGCACTTGGTTATTTTTTTACATTGATTGTGTTTTGACATAAACTCTTGAAAACGTTTAATCAATTAGCATTATATGTAATTAGCACTCCTTTGTTGCATATATTAACCTCAATAGTGGGAAAACACAAATATTTCAGTTTATACAATTTGTTTGATCATAACGGCTTTCTAGTTGTGGGTTTTAAACTACAAAGCCCATTAATACATAGGCTTTAAAGTGTAAGGGTATATAAATAGTTTTTCTTTCGCCGAAGACCACACGCTAGGGTTAAATTTTTTCCCCAAGGGTTTAGGGTTTAGTTCAAATTTGATTTTGTGTATTGCACAAGCTCATCTCCAGTAGTATTTTTATTTTTAAAATTAAGTATTTTTGTATTTTACTCCAATGGTTTATTTTATTTTTCTTAGTTTTGATGAACCAATGTCCTAAACTAAATGAACATTATTTTAAACGGATAGTTATCCAACAATGAGGTCTCATTTGTATCCGTTTTGTGTTGCCACTAGCTGGCATCGATTCAAATTATATCAGTTGTTTAACTTCTATTTAGGTATTCTTTCCTTTTGTGTGTGTGTGTGGGGGGGGGGGGGGGGGTCATAAACATTCGTTATTCTGATGTCTTCAATCAAAGATGCGAGACCTCATGTATGGGCATCTATTTTCTGTGATATCAACCTTTTCCCTTTCAAAAGTTTCATTTTTCTTTTTCAAAAAATGTTTTAATTTAGATAAAAAAAGAAGAAAATGTATTAACAGTAGTATTCTTGCATTACACTAATTTGAATCAAGACTAACGTAAATCACTATTACATCGGTTAAACATAAAAATTTTAAACAATAATTATGTGGAGATGTAACAACCCTACTACATAAATAGATATAAAATGTTTTAAAAAATCATTTATAGGATTATACAACACATTAATAAACCGATCATAAACAAAACATTTTTTTTAAAATTATTTTTTTTGAGATTTTCTCTAGACGGTCCAAATCTTAATTATTTTCCTTAATTACTGATTAGTGTTTTTTTGAATATTGGATATAATTATAGGCAAACCCGGCTCTTAGAATGGAACAAGAGTGCATTTGCACCTGGTCCATAATTTGTTTACAAAGTTTTATCTAGTATTTGGACCTTTTCTACAATATCTTTTAAATTATGGATTATAATTTACTTTTTTAATTAGTGTACAATGTACATGGCTCACAGAAAACATGAGACGGCCCTCATTGTAGGCGCAATTTTTTAAATAATTATTATTTTCCTTTTCGTAGAAGTATACATCAATACGAACTAAAAAGTAGATTCCAAAGGCTATAACCAGCTTCTCTATTAGCTCATTTCTGAAACGCAAGTGTTAAGAATTGACCCATACGCCAATGAAAACATATGTAACGTTGTTATAGAACTTTCATAATGAAGTGAAATGTCGCATCACACACCATACACGTAAGATAACTTTCATTTTCATTCCTTTCCTCTCAGTTATTACATATAGAGTACTTTATATAGATGTCAACATGCATGACCTCCTTATTTTTTGTTCATATCATCAGATTCTTAATAGCTTTATTACAACAACCTTCTAAATAAACATCTACTTAGGTGACTTGAGAAGGAGGCGTATATATGTATATATCTCTACGATGTTCTTCTTCCTCCACAGCCATTCTCTCTCTGACAGTTGAAGTAAACAGCAGCCACGGGGAGACCAAGATTGTAGTTCTCAGCGAACTCACGAGTGTTGAACCGTTGGCGCCACTCGGGTGTATACACCGTTTGTCTCCCGAGTTGTCGGAACAATATCAATGCCACTCGGTGAATTCCTGATGTGGGACATGGATTCTCATAGCACACCAACTCATTGCCTTCACAAAAAATCATCAATCATAGATTCGTTTAATGGTTGCAACGGACATATAGAACATATGAAACATGCTAATGTTTCTACTTAGGCTGTCTATCTATCTATACATATATGTACTCAGAGAATCTATACAATTATTTAAATAAACTCACCAAAAGCTGTTCCAGTTGTGCCAGGTATATCTGCCACCACCCTGTAACGAGAGTTTCCATTTAAATTTAATATATTGTTTAGCCGCATGCTTAAAAATTAAAATGCTACTTGTCAACAAAGCATCCATCAACGTCTTTCAAAGTTTCCAATCTTTTGCATGTACATAAAAGGTTATACCTGAATAAAACATATGTTGCGTGGCATCCCTTGGTGGAAACTAAATCTGACTACGAGTCTTGTCACGTTCTTAAATGACAAGTAGCTCTTTCTTTTAATAATATTTTATATGCTCCAAAATATAAAAAGTTTTATATGAAAACACAAATATTTAAAAAGTCATTGCGACTTTAAAATATAAATAAAATCTATACAACCAATAATAAAATACACTATAAATAAAATCTATTACACGGTTAAAAATTAAATCTCCTATATCTATTTAACAAAGTTAAAAATTACTTAAAAAGTTAAAATTTTATATTTTGGAACGAGAGAATATATATCTAAAATCTCCTATATTTATCTATACGTATAATATATAATACTGAAGTATATAGAATTCGTACAATAAGTACGAGACTGTTTTTTTTTTCTTAAAGTAATTTTATTTGCAAAGATTAGAGATAATATACTAACCAATGGAGATATCCTCTAAGGTACGGGTTGCTTGGACTTGGCACATCTGGATCCACCATAACCTACAACACTAACTAAGTCAGAAGACGACGACGACGAAAGATCAAGCGGTCAAGATAACTCGAATACTTTTGTTTTTTTTCTTCTCTTTCTAAAATGTGGCATGCAGATGATAACACAAGAAATAATTTAAACTGTTTAAAAATAAACAGACGAAGGCTAATTTTATTTTATATTTGGTGGAACAGATGAAGTCTTAATTACATTACAAAAATGTTACATTTCCTGATGTCCAAATATGTATGAAATTGATATATATCAAAATATGTATACAGTTCATATATCAAAATATCATTCAGTTCATATATATACCCGACTATATCAATATGCATTTCTAAAGAAAGTGGGTATGATTAGTAAGTATATTTTGTATAAATACAAAAGAATTATCCAGTTACACTATTCTTTACCATTAAACGTACGTGGAGATGTCACACAAAATTGACGAAATTAAAAGATAGATGACCAACCAAAGTGTAGAAATTTCTGAGATCATCTCCTCCAATCTCGACCGTTGGTTTGTTCAGAACTTGAGAAGACCTTAGGTCCATTCCATTAGTAACCTGTCTTTGGCCATAAGTGACCTTAAGAGAGACCAATCTCGTGAACGGATCAACAACATCTCCCACAACGTTTCCTACTATAAGAGGGTCTCTGGGACTTAAAGACATGTTCTTTGATCTCAAGTCTTAACAGATATGTTTATTTTTTGAAAACCATCTATTTCTATATTTATAATGTTTTGGGAATGGCAAGTAATCGGCTGGAGTAGCTGAAATGAAATCTTTATCACTGCTCAAGAATCTAAAACTGGTTCGACGTACGTACATCACTTCTTGAGTTATTGTCTTCCTATTCATTCTTTTGTTCCTTTTTTTTTCTTTCTCTTGGTTGTAATGTTGTATACTTGTATTCCAAATCCACCACTCAAATTAAAAGCTACAATGTTCCAAATTACATGTCACCAACTTGCTACTCGTTAGCTAATAATATTTGGGTTTGTTCACTTGTTTTGAAATTAATTTATTGATTTGTTTCCTCCAATCAAATCATCTTTCACAACCATGCTAAATATATGTAAGTTATGCATAAATACTTTTTGCAACGGATTTCCCATTCAAACTCTGATCTCTTTTTCTCATGTCTTACGTTTCTCTATTTATAAGTGGGCGCAAAAACATTAGTAAACTATTATTCTTTCAAGCATTTAATGGTACAAAAACAAAACTGGTAGATATATTGCTCAAAATGTCATCTATCTGGAACGAGACGTTAGTTGCGCTGGACAGCTTTGTTCCCTGGATTTGGTTCGTTTTGTAAGTTTTACGCGGGGTTTTAGTGGTGCCTATATCAATTTAACATGAATACTAGATTCTCATCAGCGCAAAATTACTTTTACAAAGTTTTAAGTTTTATAAATATAAAAATAATAAATTAATAATAAATATTTAATATGTTTTTAGTATATATGAAAATTCTCAAAGTTGCATCTTTTTTAAACACATAAAGTATTAAAATAGTTAGTTGTTAGAAATTTATTAAACGACTGTCAAATAAAAATGTCATTTTTATATGTATCCAATGATGTAATTATTATCTCTTTTGACAAGTGTTAAATAAAATAGTTAAAAATGTTTTCATTTATTATTTTAATAACAATTTCAAATTTGAATAATTAAGCTTTATAAAGTTTTAAGAATATTTTATAAGATGTTTTTGATAAAACGTATATCTATATTAAAAAGATATTTGAAGATGTAAAGATTAAATTGGTTACAAATAGATTTGATACTATTGGTTTTAATGAAAATTTAAAAAAATATTGTTGGTATATTTCATAAAATCACATGGTAAACATATGTTATTTACATATAATGTTTATGTTTTAATAAGATGTATACGGTAAGAAAAGCAAAAATTTACCATGGATTTCGTAAACTTGGTTTGAAAACCTTGCAAATAAGTTGATCGTTTATCAAATATAATGAACCCTATGCTTAACAAGAATCTTAACTTCCCTTTACATCAATTTTGATCTCTCTGACATTAAACTAGTTCTAGGAATTCAAAACTTCTTTTCAGTTTCGGTTAACTTGTTTGTTTGATTCATATTTAAAGGAAATTTTCTTACGGACTAGAAACAAAGTTGATGACTTTTTTGATTTTTTTCTGCAACAATTAATTACTGAAGTTTTCAAAAAAGAATTCGTCTGATTTTAATTGGTGCTTGTCAGTTCATCTTATTCCACTTTTAGTGTAATAAAATCAACTTTGGTATGTGGGGGCACGCAAACAACAGGTGTTATGGCTTGTAAACATTTTTATCATCATGTCAAAGAAAAAAAACATTTTTATCATCATGTCAAAGAAAAAAACATTTTTATCATCATGTCAAAGAAAAAAACATTTTTATCATCATGTCAAAGAAAAAAACATTTTTATCCTCATGTTTTAAATTGAAAAAAACCTTTAGCAAAAGAAAAAAAACAAGTTGTTTACATATACGCATTCTTGTGATGTCACACATTCGTTAATTATCACTGACGTGTTCTATTTACTGTAAAGTTGTGGATGCTGGTCACATGGCACACGATGTGAGACCTTATGTACACGATGTGAGAGACCCCATGTAAGAGTTCTCCCTTTTTCATTCTTTATTTTTCCTTTTGGGTTTGTGTTTCTTTAATTATATTGAGTTTTTAATTAGAAGTTTTTTTCGTTTTAACGTTGTTTGCATAAAAAGTTATAATCCTATATACATTTTAAAATTAATTGGTATTTACAGATCTCTTACTTGATTAATGAAAACATAAGCTTTTCATCGTACTTGACTGTGGCCGATCTTATCGATTCCAACGACTATACATATGTTAAGATTGTGTGGGCATCTGTAAATAAAACATACAACCTTTGAAAATCTAAGGAAACCCTAGCAAATTTAAGCCTAGGCAAATATTCATAGTTTGTACATATCATTAACACATGGAAACCCTAGTAAATTATGTAGGTTGTGTTGGTTAAAGAAGGGTACTTATGTCATTTTTGCAAAGTGAAAAAATGTTCACTCTCCCCCCCCCCACTAGTAGAAGACTAGAAGTATACGAAGTCAACTTCATCAACCAAAAATATGCCCTCTTTTAAAGTTAATTATCAAGAGATGGTCCATCGAAAACACAGCTAATGAAAGTAGTGTAATGCTGCTATAGGCTACTTTATATGTTCAATTGGAATGACAAAAAATGTAGCACCACACAGTACCATACAAGTAAGCCTCTCATTTTCTTTCCTCCTCAATTATTACATGTAAAGTATATACTTCCTATAAGTGTCACCAAGCACCACTTCCCTTTTATTCGTATCATTGGATTCTTACTACCACAACAAACTTAATGGGTAAATATCTAATTAGAGTATACAGCAATTCACAAAAGGATTAGCTCGAGGAAGGAGATGCATCTATCATGTTTGAGCCGAACAAATCTTCAATTTTTAAATATTAGTCGTTTTAAATCTCATATTTTGTTGACTCAACCACTTAAAGAACCCAGATAGTCAACTGTTAAATTTGATTAAGAAAACAATCGTTTATTAAACCTAAATGATTAAATATTAATCAAACAATGTTATTTAACCACAGAACATAGTTTGTACTTCTCTAAGTTTTAGGCATGATGAGTATCCATTTAGGTTTAAGATGTTTTTTAACCACTTACTTAAATAGTTGAATGAAATGCTACTTTGAAGATAGCATGCATCAAAGTCTTTGAAAATTTCCAAAAACAGGCATGTTGTTGCGTGATAGCTATGATATAACATGCCAGTATCAAGACAAAACTAAATCTGACTACAAGTCAAGTCATGTACGATGCAGGAAAAAGGGGTCAAGTCTTGTGCCTGTTACACTCTCTGTCTGCTAAATGAATGCTGCACATACATAGTGCAAGTTGCTGTCCTAAAAGTTTGATTCTATATGTCCCCTTCTATTATAAGTAAAATATCGATTTATCTTTGTCACGCAATGAGTGGTTCTCTAAATTTTGAATACTCCTAGTAGTTGCTAAATTAAATCAAAACAACAAGTGCCATGTTATGTATGTCTTAAAATAGAATTAAATGAAATGATTGGAGAGATACACAAATCAATGGATATATTCTTGAAGTTGAGGTTTGCTTGAACTTGGCATATCTTGGATCCATCGCAACCTTCATTTAAACCTGTCAACACTAACCGAATAAGAAGTTGATGATGAAAGATCAAAAGTGATCAAGAAAGGAATTGGAATATGATGGTCTAGACTAGACAAGCCCATTTGACTGTATGAGTCCCTTCACTCATACAGCATACGCATGCCCTCGCTAATTAGAAATGGCCGAAGCCCAATCCAACGATACAGGCCCAAATTATCATCAAATTGCATCCACTTGGATTACAAAACACACGTTAATGAACTTGGACGTCTTGGCGAACCTTACTTTTATGGTTTTATAACTTTATAAAGGATTAAATTTGCGTTTTCTATAGTATTTTTAGTATTTTTATTTTTTTCTAAACATTTTTAGACTAATTTTTTCTTTAACAAAAAAATGTTTTTATTCATTTTAATTATTGTTAATTTTACTCTCCAAAGAACTAAAGATTATTGTTGATAATATATTTATCTTATCACAATAGAATTTTAACTAATTAATAATTGATAATATATATGTCTTACAATTTCATGTATAATAGGTAACTTAATATATTAATCATTTAGAGAGGAGATTTTGTATAATGGTTCATTTGATTATTTCACAGCAGCCAATTAAAATAAGGAATGATACTTAGTGGTGCAGGAGATGAAAAAGGAACTTATACTTTATTTAATTGAACAATCAAACTTTGAAATTGAAGAATTTGGAAAACATGACTCGAACTTACAAACATATGACCAATTTGCATGCATGAAGGGGCCACTCGTCAAACATGTTTGAAGTTTATTACAACAACTTATTTATGGAAGAGAAAAAAACACACTAAATGGGAAACTTCATTTCGATGCTCTTTTAATGATCTTGTATCTTTTATTATATCACCAAAATATTATTTGATTTTCTTGTGTACGTAGTGTTGTCAGCTCCTGCAAGAATAAATGTAAATGGATGAAATAAACAACTGTAATTTGAGTAAGGTGTGCCATGCATGTCGTTACTAGCATGAGAAGTGATAGTTACCATGAGTCTGACGATATATCAGCTTATCTAGTAGTGGTATGGAGGAGGTGGAGATTTGTAAAGGTAGGGGTGATGTGGAGGTGAGTAGTGAACTGGTGGAGGAGGAGAATAGACGGGAGGTGGAGGCGATTTGTATTCGTAGTGTTCCTTTGGTGGTGGAGGAGAGTGGTAAACCGGAGGGGGAGGAGAGTGGTAAACCGGAGGGGGAGGAGATTTGTGCTCGTAATGCTTCTTAGGTGGTGGTGGAGAGTGGTAAACCGGACGAGGGGGAGACTGGTAAACTGGTGGTGGTGGTGATTTGTACTCATAATGTTTCTTGGGTGGTGGGGGAGAGTGGTAAACCGGAGGAGGAGGAGACTGATAAACCGGTGGAGGAGGTGATTTGTACTCGTAGTGCTTCTTAGGTGGTGGAGGAGAATGGTAAACCGGAGGAGGAGGAGACATGTAAACCGGTGGAGGAGGTGATTTGTACTCGTAATGTTTCTTGGGAGGAGGTGGAGACTTGTAAACTGGAGGAGGAGAGTAGTGCTTAACCGGTGGTGGAGGTGACTTGTACTCGTAATGTTTCTTGGGAGGAGGTGGAGACTTGTAAACCGGAGGGGGAGAGTAATGCTTAACCGGTGGTGGCGGTGACTTGTACTCGTAGTCCTTCTTTGGTGGAGGTGGAGACTTGTAAACCGGAGGGGGAGAGTAATGCTTAACCGGTGGTGGTGGTGACTTGTACTCGTAGTCCTTCTTTGGTGGAGGAGGAGACTTGTAAACCGGAGGGGGAGAGTAATGCTTAACCGGTGGTGGTGGTGACTTGTACTCGTAGTCCTTCTTTGGTGGAGGTGGGGATTTGTAAACCGGAGGAGAGTAGTGCATAACCGGTGGTGGAGGAGACTTGTAGACGGGAGGAGTGTAGTGTTTGACCGGGGGAGGAGGAGAAGAGTAGTAGTAATTTGCGGTGGTTTCAGATACAAAACCAAGAGAGAGTGCTAAGACAAGCAAAGTTGCTGCCATTGAGGCCATTGGTAACCCCATTTTGTTATGTGTTTCTCTTTGTGTTTGATGCTCTTACTCTCCCCCCTTAGCACCCTTTATATAGATTTTCAATTTCACTTTTTTTAATCCCTGATGGTAAATAATGCATTTTTGTCATATGTAGTAAACAACAATAATTGACTATGTATTACAAAGAAAGACATGAGGTTGGTCTTTTTTTTTTTTTTTTTTTGTCACGGGATTTATCGCTCCCAGAAATCGCGGTAGGAGTCGAACCCTGGTGCCTTGAGATCCAGTTCACCTGAGTGTTACCACTAGGCTATTCTGTCCCGGCACATGAGGTTGGTCTCTAAAACTTCATTATTGATTTTCTTTTACCTTCTATTATTTTAGTCGTCGTTGATCGTTTTTTGTTCTGCATGTTCTGAACATATCATATATGATTAATATAGAAAACATTGAATCTAAAGCTAATAGGATTTTCCATGAAATATAAGAGGAGAGCCACACACACAAAAACGACCGACATAGTAAGAAAAAAATCGATGAAAAGTATGGAAAGAATATCAAATTCTGAGTGCATGGTAAATGTAACTATGTATGAGTTTATTTACCAGGAAATGAAAGTAATTTTATTTTTATTTTTATTTATTAAAATTTTATCTTTCAAAAGGATGGATTATACGAGCTTGAATCTGAGTACTAACGCATATAGTCACACAAAATATTATGACACTTAAACTTCAGAAAAACAGTAAACTTAAGAGTAACGAAGCCATGCATGTCATATGATAGACATGCAAAAATCCACTATGTTTTGCAGTACCTTTAAGTTTTAAGTAAGTATTAACTTATTTTTTTAATTATTTGGCATAATCTTGCCGACAACTAGCATATGCGAAAAAAACTTTTATGTATTTCAAGTTCTTTTTATTTTCTTTTCTTTTCTTAAAACTTATCTTTTATTAGTAAATTAAATACTGCTATATATGTTATTTTAAAATACTGCTATATATGTTGTGATTCACTATTTATCCAACATTATGTATTTAAAATATTTTCGCATGATCACGATTGTTTTATCAGTTATAACATCTACTTAAACTTATATTGATAGATCAAGGTTTAAATTTTAAAAAATTATATAACTAATAATTACATTATTCAAAGATTTTGTTTTGTTTACCTTTGATTTATTGGATATAGAAAATTAGAAGGCGCCTTAAAGTTTTGAAGATTAAAGTTAGGCGGCCGAGTTGAATGAAGACGGAACATAAAGGAGAAGGTGGCCCGTCATTCTTTTGTGCCGGTGACAGTAAATTTTTGATTATTTTTCTGTTTTGTTTTTAGGGTTTGGTTTTTGCTTCACACGTTTTTATAACACGTTTCTTGTCATTATTACTCAGATTAGTTTGTATTCTCTTGCTGTCGTTATTATTCAATCAGCATTAAACGAGTTTCAATTACGTTTTAGATTAAGACAAAATATATTATAATGTTCT
Source organism: Moricandia arvensis (assembly GCA_905132765.1). Taxonomy (NCBI): domain Eukaryota; kingdom Viridiplantae; phylum Streptophyta; class Magnoliopsida; order Brassicales; family Brassicaceae; genus Moricandia; species Moricandia arvensis. The sequence goes on from CAJHQP010002600.1 coordinate 56,121, forward strand.
GCTAAAACATTTAACTGCATTCGAGAAAGAGATATGCTTACTTTTGAAATTATGTAAACAACTCAAAGAGAAAGATATAAAGTATATACACTGTGGGCATGATTGGTAATTGCTGTGATTTTATTTTCTTAGAATTATAGCTGTGATTTTTTTTTGCTTTGGCTTTAAATTTTTAATTCTTAAAAAGGCATTAGATTTGGATTTTAGGTACTTGTCTTTTTACAACAATTATAATAACATTATTTTAAAAATGATTGTAAATTTTTTATAAAGTGTTGTGAACGTAAAAAAATAATAAAACTTGATTGTTTTAGATTGAGTGCTGTAAATTTAAATAGTGTTGTCTACAGATTACAGCTGATACCAATCATCCTCTGTATCTTAATTTATATATAGTGTTCATGCATTTTAATAAACAAATAAAAAGGTGGAATATAATTCAATTTATAGCCAATTTTCTCCTTGGAATAAGTTAATACCAGAGCTTGGTCACCGCTAGAAAATAACAAATGTTGGATAATATAGTGTAAATGATTTTTATCAAATGGGTAAGTAACCAGCTGGATTAGGATCTAGACAAATCAACAACTTATCATTCTATATAGTATTTCTCTCTCTCAAAAATCTGATTATTTCAGGATTTTGGTTAAGCGTCAAAAGTTATATAACTAATTTTTGACAATTTTGATTCTAAAGAAATTGACCGCAAACAAACTTAATAAAATCACCGTCAATAATAATTAGGTTTAAGCCAACTTAGCTATGCATTGCTATTGAAACACGCTACACAACTAGTGTCTGCTTAAAAATAACTAGGTTCGTTAGAAAAGCATACGACTTATAACTTATAACTAACGTTAATATTGGAAGTATATAGAAAATTTGTGAACTGCAGCGGCTGCAAACGATTTTGCCTTACTGCAAAAGTTACCTTTATCTTTTGGTAATAGTACTGTACGTTCCACCTTTGTTTGCTTTCTCCTTTACGTTCATGATTTTCAATGACATACCAAACATATAATTGACTTGTTAAACCCATGCAAAAGAAAGTAAAAAAGTATTCTCCCCTGATTGATTCTTCAATATTAAAATGAACTAGAATGGTTAAAGCTAGTGTAAAGGCTCCCTCCATTACGGGAATACTTACCTGAGCAAATTTTGTATTAAGTGGTTTGTTTTGTTGTGAATCTTGATATTCATATGGTCAACTGATGCATGGTAGTAATTAATCAGCTAAGAAACCAAACCATTAGAGCATGATAAATGCATCTTTTTTAGACTGAGTTTCTTATGAAAATTTAAGAAATTTAAGAAACTGTTTTTTATTTAAGAATTTTAAAAATCGATATTTAACAATTTTTTAACTTTCCCTAAAAAACCTAATTTAACAAACATGCATTAATCCTAACCTTAGATACTGAAGGTCTTTAGCTACAACACTATTGTTTATTTACCTATCACATTTTATATTAAATTGCATTGAATTCAAGGGCCGACCTAAAAAAGAATTTTAGTGGGGTCAAAAAAAATTAAAGTGTCATTGGCGAGTATCGAACCCTGGTTTTTGGGGGTTCAGACACCTAATTTTACCAGATGACCTACTGAACTTTTGACAATTTTCTATACAAAATTAAGACTTTATCATTTTTAACTGGTGTCAGTTGAACCCACATTTATTAAAGTAGGTCCGCCCCTGATTGAATTAGAACCTTGTTTGTTTTGTCAATTCATTCAGACTTTTCTGTAACAAACCATTGAGAAGATTCATTCTTATTTACATTGTAATATCTTACCAATTATTTTATTTTTTTTGGTGTGAAAGCATTGCAAAGGGTTCGTGGACTTCAATGCATCGCTGGGCCAGCCAGGCGGCTTGTATACGTCTTTCTTTTTTTTCTTTTTTTTTTATATCATTTTGTATACGTCTTTACTTAACAACTTTGTATTCATCTTTTGATTTTGTCTTCTCTCAATTATTTCCGAAAATGCATAGTTATATATAGATCATAAGATGCTAGTTATTGTGCATTGTACTCAACATAAATGAAGGATACCAACTTACAAAAACACATTTTTTGTTGTAGTACGTAGTTCATACTCATCTTGTGACATCTTTTCCCATAATTATCTACTCAGCAAGTAAACTCCAATGATTATTAAGCTAACAATATTATTGTATACGTTAATTTTACAAGTAAATTGAGAAAACACTCCACGATCGTGAAATGCACTACGTCTACATGTACACGTGTAGTAGGTATTGACTAGTGACTATTAGACCAAGACCTTGCCAAGTTTCTTTTGCTTTAATTAAATTTATAAGTACAGAAAAGACTCTACGATAGTGAAATGTACTACATGTACATAACTAGTAGGTAACTGAGCACCGAATATTAGACCAAAACCCAACCACTTTCTTTTGGTTTAGAGAAATTAAGTTTTGTTATACATATAACATGTGAATATACGTGGATCAATCATAACTTTTGCTTACCTTTTAGTCCCATTGGCTCCAAATTTACAAAAGATGGATAGCATAACTGGAATTCTTATAACATCAATTCCAGAGTTGATAGTGCAAACTAACAACATTCTACTTAGGGCTAAGAAATACTTTATCCTTCATTGTTTGATCCAATGAAGGATATACTTTAAAATTATATATTTGGTAAATTCCAAGTCTACAAGCAAAATAGCAAAAGAAGAGTTATTGGAAATATTAGCTAACAAGAACATTTGCATCTATGAACTATGAAAAATTATAATAATTAGACTACTATATAAGACGACTATAATATTGTTGATTAGGTTGGAGTAGATATATATATATATATATATATATATATATATATATATATGCATATCTCGATCCACTTGAATCAATATATTATAAAATCCACGTATACGAACGAGATTTCTTCATCAAAATGATATTTTTCCTTCTTTCGTGTTAAAAAAAAAAACTAGCAATCCCCTAAACGTAGTCTTTCGTCCAGCCACAAAAGAGTTCTTCAAGAATAAATTAAATAGTTATTGGATATGTTATTGGATATGATGATTGATGAAATAATATGTTATTCACCGACTAACTAGGAACAGTATATAACGCAAACTAGTGGCAAAGCAATACTATAATTACTTATTGCTTGTAATACAAACAAAGATATTTAAGAGATATAGGAATAAGTCGTATATGTTTATTAATTTTAGCAGTAAATGTGGACAAAGTTCACAAACCTATAATGAAAAATATCATAAGAATATGTTCTAGTTGATGTGTTATTAGAAAATAAAAATCAAATTGCCTTCAAAGTCACATACTTATTGCTTTTAGTTCAACTATGGAGGCATCTGCTTGGCCATAATTCAACTACGCTTCTTGAGCCACTAGTCATATCATTTTATCTGTAAATAGATGGTTCATTTTGTACTTTTCTCAAATTCTTTATTTATTTTGGCTAAAAAAGTCATAATAACAGAGAGAAATCTTGAATACATTAAATCATATTGTTATGATCAAATCATGACTCCGAAAGCAATCATGTCTCTCTGTTTGATACAGAAAGTTTACACATTCATAGAACGAATGTAACAAGATAATGTTACATAATTTCAAACGACAAAAATATTCAAATAAAAATTATCTATACTATTAAAAACTTATTTAAATAAAAATTATCTATACTATTAAAACTTATCTCAAGTATCACAAGTCGTCCCCCAAACACGTCTTCATGATGCATATACATGAATTATTGTTGAAAGACAATATATAGATCGTTTCAAACTGAAAGAGAAGACATATAAAGAGAGGAATACAAGTCAAAATATAGGTAATTAAAAGTTATGAAGAAAGCAGAGGAAATAATATAGCTAATTTATCAAACCAAGGATCAATGATTCAATCATTATCGAAAACCAACCTTTTTGTTATGAACCTTTGATGTCAACAACACAACTTTATAACAAGACACATGAGCTTAAAAACTAGGAAGGGGATCAAATATATAAATAGCCTTTTAAGTTTCTATCTCCTCAGATTCTACACACTTCAGCATATTTGTTCTCTTGACTAAGGTTTTGCTTTAAGGATACAATCATACAAACAAGTGATGTAATGATCGGTTTCATTGGAGATCCTACTTGAAGGAAGGATGTGTCTCTTGTCGCTAAAGACTAGATAGCAGACGCAGAGACAATAAATTACCATTTGGTTCATCACCTCCTTCCTCGTTGTCCCGGTCTTGAACCTGGTTTTCTTGAAAACTGAAGCCGTAAGAACTTGGAATCAGGGTCGTTTTCATCCATTCGATAGCCTGTCAAAATGTATAGTTTTTTTTAAATAACATGAGTTTCACAAGATAGCTGCCTAGGAGATAGAGGTTATGGTTTACGGCATTGCGATTTAAGGGTCATACTATTGCACATAGTATTTTTATAGCAACTTAACTCAATCTATCACAATACATTAGAAAAGAGGATGAAATCAAACTTATAATAAATGTGAAATAAAGAGATCTGGTGAGCTTATTATATACTGTACCTTGTAAGGTGCTTAGAGCAGTTGCTGCACAGGCAGGGTTTGTAAAATCAACAAAGCAAAGAACTACAGGATCTCCATTACGCTGCATTAGCCATAAACATTAACAACCCTTTACTGGTGTTCTATCAAAGTAATTAAATTTCAGGAACAAAGCGATTCTCAACTATATCCAAACTTTGAAGCATGGAGATCTTACGTGTTTGGAGTCTTTGGTCACAAGTCTTACTTCTCTATATCCTACAAAAGGTCGAAATATATCTACACACCAGTTAAGGAAAGTGGAGAGTAGATAGTTTTCGTTCAGAACAAAAAAAGAGAAAAGCTATGTCATGTGTGATGAAAGAGGATACGAGATACTTCCCTCCTAGAGCAATTAGAAGGAAGACCTTCAACATACAGAGTGTTGGACGCATCTGGAGGTAGAGGAAGTGGCTCCCGGTTACGCCTATCAACAGAATCTAATGGATCAAAACCCATATCCCGACCATTTAAACCGTGAACTCCTCCACCACCACGTCTCATCATAAACTCATCCATGGAAACACCATTACGAGGACCTGAATCTCCCAATGGCATAGAACTTGTTTGCTTCACAGATAAAAAAAAAAACAGAGAGATAAATTCCAGTTCAAGAATATGTTGAACATGAATCAAGAAGAAGAAGAAAAGTACCACGCTTTGGAGGTACCGATCATAAGCTGATCCAATAGTTCTTGTATCAAGATCCTCATCCCTCGGGAAGTAACCACCACCACCACCACCACCACCGTGAATCTCATGCCCTGAAGACATTGCAGACTGTGGAGCTTCTACAAGACGGCAAAACATTAAAAAAAAAAAAAACATAACATGTGAATTCACTATAAGATAATGAGTCGATATTGCCTTATGTGTTCTAAAAATCGGTCTAGACGAGGCCTACGCGGTAAACCAGTCCTAAACAAAACAATTTTTCTTAACTAAGTTCAAAAACTCGATCTAGTCGTAAGCCTAACTAATAATTCTCTATACAACGCTTAGTTACCGTCTACATAGTCTACTACGAGCATGACTATATGTGTTGACGATCAAGCAAGCTGTCTAGCTATATCTATAGAGAGAGGAGAGGAGCTTACCGAAATCGGAACGGCGACGTTTTGGAGGACCACCAGGATGATGTTGCTGCTGGTTCCAGTACCTATCCGCCATGGGAATCACGAAGCTGCAAAGAACCCTAATTTAGATTCTAGCTTGATCGTCGGGATCGTCTCCCCCAAATTTTGATTGCTTAGGGTTCAATCTAGAATTTTTCTGATTCCATTCTTCAGACGGAGTTTAAAGATCCGAATCAGACGACCCGGTTCGGTTTTTTGGATCCGGTCCCTTCCAGTAACATAAACTAGGTGTGATCTGTTCTCTCTTTCCCTTTTAATGGGCTGATAATCATCGATTCTTTGGCCCATTTTATTAAAACTTTGGTTTTAGGGGGCCTATATCATCTGATTTTATTTATGTTGTATCCCGGTTTTATTCAGAAAATAACAGTGTTTTTGATTATTAATAGTCAGAATAAATTAAATTAAAATGTTAAAGGCGATTTTATGTTATAAAAAAAGAAGAAAAATAGAGAAGATAACCACTCTTTTTCAACTCACTCAGCATTAGATTTTTACTTTTTTTTTTTCCTTTTTTCACTTTTATAAAGTAATATAAAGTCTTTAACACAAACAAAACTACATGCCTATGTTTTTCTTTAAATCTTTGCTTACTTAAATAGAATTTAGATTGCCGCATATGTGTTCAAAAGTATTGGTTTTTTTGTTTTCCACTAAATAAACGTGATTCTCAATTTATTTATTATTGGTTTTCTGTAGTTTATGTTATAAAATCCGTCTACAAGTTAGATTCTTGTATATTATTAATGCAGCATATAACCTAGCATAAGTGAATGTGTGTAACTAAAGTGAATCACGGATGGTCGCATGTGTAGTTATAGGTGCTTTCACAAGGCGTAACGAGAAGATATATACTTCGATGTTGTTTCGGAGTATTTATGATTTAGTTGCTTCGAATGTTCTAAAAATGGATATAACCAGCGTTAATTATCTGTCTAAGCTTTAGTTATTTACAAATGCTATCATCTAGTGATTTTTTTGAACATTGGTGGCATGCAATTTCACAAGGAAGAAAAAATATCATAATGAAAGAAAATTTGAATAAGATGAATTAGTAGTTGACATATATAAATACATGTATAAAGAATGGCAAAATAAAAAAAACGAAATGTTTTTAATATTACAAGTGTATGTATATAAATGTAGGAGATGTGGAGATGTCATAGGTAGAGAGAGGGGTCCCATGCAGAACAAACAACCAACAAAGTAAGTAGATATCCATGTTTCCTTGGAGCTTTTCTTTTTTGTTCACCTAAACTTTCTTTTGTTCTCAAGCATCTGCCTTCATCATCATCATTTATTTTTATTTCAACTAAAGTCCAATCATACAATCTATCATCGCATTCCTTCCACTTACATAATTTTTTTTCCATAGTTTTCCACCAAAAAATCTTTTACTATAGGTTATGCAATTGCTACAATTATATATTATATCTCAAGATCTTATTATTACATCCCCCTTTTTGATATGGACATTGGGCAATGTTTATTTGGTCAGATTTTACGTATTACTTACTGAAACGTATAGGACTACGTACGTACGTAGAGATTGTTCCTTGGTGCACATAACATTCAACGTGGTATAGTCACAAAGATTGTAGAAGACTACGTACGTACGTATATATTGTTCCTTTCAAGGCACTCATGAATTTCCCAAGTGAGGTATTCAGATGTTGATTTCTTAACTCTACTTCTATCAGAAATTCACAACAACACACTAATATAACATTCAAATACTGTATTTTTAGTCTAGATTCTTTTTTTATATATAAGTATTTATAGATGACACAAACATTTCAACATACATCTTAGGATATGTTATAAATATTATGCGTATTAATATAGTTCTTTACTGATATCTTTGTATGGAAAATTGAATTAAGTATCTTCATTCTTGGGCACATGCAACATCCAATCCAAGGTTTCGATTTGCTCTTACAATACCAAGACTAGCTAGATCCTATGTAATTATGCATTGCTATCAAGCAAATCACATTCATTTATAACCACTAAATATTTACCGAGAGATTAACACTAAAAGACACTTTTCATGTTTTAATATCACAAAAATGCACTTGTTGCTACTGGGACACTTTTTGGGTGAAAAGACTCAACTTGCCCTTCAACTGTGTGAAAATTTCGATTAGGCTTTAGTTAGACTGGTTAAAGGATCTAGTTTTTTTCTTCTTTTTGCATATAATGCTTTTTTATCTATTTCATTATCTGTATCATTAATTTACTATTTTGATTTCAGAGCTACAAATCCAAAAAAAATCAATAGATCTGATCTGTTTACTTTCTTTCTCGTTTGCCGTGACGAAGCGGAAATACGTCGAAAGTAGCAGATGACGACAAGACGTGACCGGAGTGGTGTTCGAAGGAAGAAGGAGCACTAGAGGCGAAGATGACGACGAAGCTCATGGTCGGAGGATCTGAAGACAACAACGATCATGGATCCAAGAATTCATAATTGGAGAAGGTCCGGTGAACTCATCGGCAGAAGATCAACCAGTAAATGTTTGGTAGATAAAAACTCAAAAAATTTGCTTATTTTAGGATAAAATTGATTAATATATACAATATTTGTAAGTTTTGAAAGTAAAAACGAAAAAATGAAGGTTTCATGGAGAAAGTTAATGACGGCTCCAAAAAAAAGTTGCAGAAAACTCCAAAAACCCTAAAATGAAGAAGATGAATTTATTACAAAATTGCCACTCATTAAAAAATATTAAAATATGTACACATGTTTGAACAATGGAAACATATGTACACATGTACACATATATACACATGTACATATATGTACATGAACACATATTTTCACATGTACACATGTTTCTATATGTACATGATAGAATGGAAGATGTTTACGTGTGTGCATATATAACACATGTGTGCATGATATTTTGGGATGTTTTTAATTTTTTTGGATAGATAATGTAAACAAAGACGAATGACTTTTGTTTGTAAGTGATACTCTTCGTATTGAGAATTGATTTTGATTTGAGTACATATAATAAAACGTGATGGCAATATAGGTGTACTATGTGGTGGTGTACATAAGGATGTGTGTACGTGTGTACGTTTATATGTGCATGACACATTGTACACAAAATTTATATCATCTACATGTACAAGATTTTTATGTACACTAGTTAACTTGTGCAATGTTTATCATGTACATTTGATAAATTTGTTACATACATTTGCAAGTATCAATATTTTTACGGTCAAATATCGTCAACATATACACATATATTTTCACAGTCAAATATCATTAACATGTATACATATATTTCAGTATCCACTTGTACAACATTTCACGAAAAATGATATGTACACCGATTCATTTGTACATTGCTCAAGTTATTATATTTGATGCTTATAATGATTTTTGAGTATAGTTTCTCAAAAAATGATTTTGAGTCTCTTGTTTTATCATTTAGATCATTTAAAGTTCATTAGATGTGTATATTACATTTGTTTGTTCATTATGCATATATCATTTGAGGTGTAAAAATAAAGTATGTGTTACTTCATTTAGATCATTTTTTATTTTATTTAGGTGTACATATTGCATTGTTTGTTCATTATACATATCACATGGGATAAAAAGAAAATATGAAAGTTTGAGGGGAAAATTGAGGAGCAATATGCATGTTTTCAGAGCTTTGGGGTCAAAATCAAAATGATGTAAAGTTGAGGGACCAGAGATGCAAAAAAGCTAAACTTATTCATTATTGATCTTGAGCTTTTCATAACAGTTTGAGAACGTGTTAAAGAGAAAAAATGGTCAAAGCGACGATGAATAACGATGAAGATGGAGGAGCTGAGACACGAATAGAAGGATTGAGTTGTGGTGTGAATGTGACGGACCAGATTTAATCGCCGCCTGACATCACGAAGAAGATGGAGAAAAGAAGAGTTGTATCTTTATGAAAGCTAACATAATCTGGACCGTCAATTAGCTAAGAAAAAAGAATATCCAGTGGTCAATATAAGAGACATATATATGTCTTGTCAAACTAAAGACATTGCGTCTGGGCCGTTGAGATGAAAACAAAATAAAAGGCTGGGGTTGATTCCCGATTTTATTCTGATTTCATTACCGGACGAGATGGTTAGCAATGAACCAGGTGTTTACGTTTAATGAAAAACTGTTAGTAAAAAGTGTGTTAGTAGCAACAAGTGCCTTTTTGTGTTAATAGAAACTTAAAAGTGCCTCTCAATGTAATATTCTCATATTTACCCTGTCGGTGAATTTCGATTAAATATTTTTAATAAAGAAAGACATTTAAACAAGAATAAATTGATTGAAGAAGAAAAAGTAGAGAAAATTGAGTTGCATTATTATTTGTGTTTCACCAAAAAAGTGATACATTCTCCTCGAGTAACTCCCCGAAACATGGAGGAAAAGCACCGGACCAAACGGGCCCACTCACCCCACTTAGGGGTGATTTTGTCTTTTCATTTCTACCGGCAAGTAACATTCAACGTGGCCGCGGCGAAGAGTAAACATCTCCCTACTGGTAAATTACCATTATAACCCCACTCTCGTCGTCTAAGTTCTTAGAACGGACTAAATAATGATAACCGGAAATACCAATCGTACCAGTTTCATTAACTTTTAATAAAACGATTTGAAACAAGATTATCGGTTAAAATGAACTGGTTTAAAAGAATAAAGCCTATAAAGTCAAATATATTACTCACATAATAAACAAACACAAAATTTCATAAAACAAATACTGCAGGTAGGTGATCAAATGTGTTTTTATTTAATAAACTCAACACGGGTTAGAAAAGTCGGTTTAGTTGACCTGGTGGATTGTCTGTTTTTAGCTCAAAAATAGATACGAATACGATGTATTCCATTCTCATACAACTAACACATAATAATAAAAAAATTGTGATTACAAATCGTGGTTAAAATGAATCATATCAGCTCCGATTTTTTCTTTTTCTTTTGGGTTGTATCACTTATAACTTAATACTATTGCCGATTTCAATTTCGGGTTTCTCGTTCACCTTTTTTGCAAAACCAAAATGTGATTTTGTAATAAAAACATGCTTACTTTTAAGGTTAGTATAAACAAAAAAAAAAGATTAAAATTTGATTTACTTGAATGCTCTACTGCATGGGGAACGCCTCTTTACTTTTCTTTTTCTTTACTAGCTTCAATGGACTTTTATAGGGATGGCTCCTACTCCTACATAATTTTTTTCTAAAGTTATTTACTCCCTCAATTTTAGTTTAAACGGTATTTTAGAAAAAGAATTAATTCATTTTAATTAGCGTTTTCAAGTTTTTAAGTAAAAAATAATTGTAATTTGATGTTTGTAATATGATTTTTTTGGGTTGAATTAGTTATAATTATAGTTATTTAGGTAAACTAGAAAAATCAAATGAAAAATTGATGAAAACTTTTTAAAATCCGTTATTTGAAAGGAAGGACAGTATATAAGAAATTTAATACTGCGAAAATGGAAAAAAGTATTAAATAGATTTAAAAAAGAAACAGTATCCTTTTACTAATTAAAATATATTATAATTATTCGTATTTTACCGTCGTCACTTTGATTTCTTCCTTGTGTCATCGCTGTCTCTGACTTCCCTGTCTTCCTCCTCCTCCTCCTTCCTTTTTGCTTCTCCGCCGCATCTTCTCTCCCTCACCACCACTCTTATCGCCGGAGTCTCAAATCACTTATCACATATCTTACTAAAGCATCAGACTTGGGGGGGAAATTCTGAAATAAAGTTGGGATCTTTTCCATCTCGGTGAAAGTTTTGTCGGATCTGAGAAGTCAATTAAGCCGTAAAGTTACAACCTTTTCGTTCCCACACGGCTGGTGTTACGGTTTTCTATTGATGGTTTCCACGGCGGCTAGAACCTCCGGGGCTTTCGTTTGTAGATGATGAACGGTAAGGATCGAAGAGGAGGGTGGTGTCGTTCTGGTGATTGTTTCACATGGAATGGCAGATCTTGTGTCCTTTAGTAATGCTTCTGACCACAACCTTGAACAAGTTTGTCTCTTTCTCTCTCTCTCTCTCTCTTGTCTTCACTTTGGTTTCTATGTAGTAGAAAGGTTGATTAGTACTTGTATGGAGCTCAAAGTTGAAAACTTTGAGAGTTTTACTTGTTCAAATTGTAGAAAAACTCATGTCTCTGTTAGCTTGTGCTTAGATCACTTGTGTTATATAATCTTGTTTTCTAGTGAACATTTTAGGCTTATGAAAAAGAAACAGGACCTTCACATTGTAGTTTTGGGATCTTCCTTGTTGCTAGTTTCTTGTGTCTTACGCGTATCTTTTGCATTTGGGAAGGCATTGATTACACTTAAGAAGGGTTCTCAGCTTTTGAAGTATGGTCGCAAAGGAAAGCCGAAGTTTTATCCTTTTAGACTGTCTAGTGTGAGTTGCTTTCTGCTCAACAACTTTGTCTTTGTGCTATTGTTTTTTGGAGAGTTGCTTCATCGTTGGTGTTGGTTGTGCAGGATGAAAAGTCTTTGATCTGGATATCTAGTAGTGGTGAAAAGCGACTTAAGTTAGCTTCTGTATCTAAAATCGTACCTGGGCAAAGAACTGTAAGACATTCTTCATTTCATTACAGTATATAAAGCGTTCGTCTTGGCTTTCAAGAAGATCTGATAAGCCATTTTACTCTTTTTGCAATAGGCTGTTTTCCAGCGTTACCTTCGCCCAGAGAAAGATTACTTATCCTTTTCTCTCTTATACAACGGAAAGAAGAAGTCTCTTGACTTGGTTAGTCACTATGAAACTGATATTTTTTTGACAAATTTATTTCAGCAACGCTTGATAATAACTCCAGGCTTAACAGTTTATTTTTCAATAGATTTGTAAGGACAAGGCTGAGGCTGAAGCTTGGATTGGAGGCCTTAGAACATTAATATCGACCGGGCAAGGCGGGCGCTCAAAGATTGATGGCTGGAGTGGTGGAAACATTTCAGTTGATGTAAGTATTCAGGCGAAGACTCTTTGTGTGTATGTTGTACTCTTTGGTTGATCATGTTGATATGATACAGTGTTCTAAAAATCGGTCTAGACCCAAACAAAAACATTTATAAAAAAAATCGGTCTACGTGTCCACCTAATCAGTAATTCTCTATGAAGCATCTAATTATCTCCTAGCGATTCTTGAACATTGATATGATATGTTACAATTTAGGTACTCAATGCATTTGTTTGCTTTCTATATATCCCAGGCTAGCAGAGACTTGACATCGAGCAGTCAAAGCAGCAGTTCTGCGAGCGCTTCACATAGTCACAGCTCTCCTGGGACTCCCTTTAGTTTTGATCCAATTGCTTCTCCTAAGAGTGAGGTTCCTTCAACTGATTCAGAGAGATCACATGTTTTATTAGACACCAAAAGTATGCAAACAAAGGTATCTGGTTCAGATGGTTTTCGGGTAAGTGTCTCTAGTGCTCAAAGTAGTTCTAGTCACGGTTCTGGAGCAGATGACGCTGATGCTCTAGGGGACGTATACATATGGGGTGAGGTTATATGTGACAATGTCGTTAAGGTGGGGACTGATAAGAATGCAAGTTATGTAACCACGAGAACAGATGTCCTTGTGCCGAAGCCCTTTGAGTCAAATATTGTCCTAGATGTTCATCAAATTGCATGTGGTGTTCGGCATGCTGCATTTGTGACAAGGCAAGGTGAGATATTTACATGGGGTGAAGAATCTGGAGGAAGACTAGGTCATGGTATTGGGAAAGATGTTTTCCACCCTCGTCTTGTTGAATCTCTCACAGCTACTTCCTCAGTTGACTTCGTTGCTTGTGGAGAGTTCCACACTTGTGCTGTTACTCTAGCTGGAGAGCTCTATACATGGGGTGATGGTACACATAATGTTGGTCTTCTAGGGCATGGCTCTGCTATCAGTCACTGGATACCAAAGAGAATCGCTGGTCCTCTCGAAGGACTCCATGTGGCTTCTGTAACTTGTGGACCATGGCATACCGCTTTGATAACATCACATGGGAGGCTATTTACATTTGGAGATGGAACCTTTGGTGTGTTAGGGCACGGTGACAAGGAAACAGTTCAGTATCCAAGGGAAGTTGAGTCTTTATCAGGACTGAGAACGATTGCAGTTTCATGCGGTGTTTGGCACACCGCTGCTGTTGTTGAGATCATTGTCACACAATCTAACTCAAGCTCTGTATCATCTGGAAAACTGTTCACATGGGGTGATGGAGACAAGAATCGTCTTGGACACGGTGACAAGGAAGCTAGGCTTAAACCAACATGTGTGCCTGCACTTATTGATTACAACTTTCACAGGGTTGCATGTGGACATAGTTTAACAGTCGGTCTGACCACGTCAGGACAAGTGTTCACTATGGGGAGTACAGTTTATGGTCAGCTCGGGAACGTACAGACAGACGGGAAGTTACCGTGTTTGGTGGAGGACAAGCTTGCAAGTGAGTTTGTTGAAGAGATCTCTTGCGGTGCATATCACGTGGCGGCTTTAACAGCTAGAAACGAAGTTTACACTTGGGGTAAAGGAGCCAATGGGAGATTAGGACATGGTGATCTGGAAGATAGAAAAGTACCAACTCTTGTGGAAGCTTTGAAGGACAGACACGTTAAGTACATTGCTTGCGGATCAAACTACACTGCAGCGATATGTCTGCACAAATGGGTCTCTGGTGCTGAGCAATCTCAATGCTCAGCCTGTAGACTAGCTTTTGGTTTTACAAGGAAAAGACATAACTGTTACAACTGTGGACTTGTGCACTGCCATTCATGCAGTTCCAAAAAGGCATTCCGAGCTGCATTAGCCCCTAGCGCAGGAAGGCTGTATCGTGTCTGCGACTCTTGTTATGTTAAGCTGAGCAAAGTGGCTGAGATAAGCGATACGAACAGAAGAAACAGCGGTGTGCCTCGTCTTTCAGGGGAGAACAAAGATAGATTGGATAAATCTGAATTAAGATTAGCTAAGTTTGGTACATCTAATATGGACTTGATCAAGCAGTTGGATAGCAAAGCTGCCAAACAAGGAAAGAAAACTGATAACTTTGCGCTTGGTCGCAACTCTCAGCTGCCTTCTTTATTGCAGCTGAAAGATGCAGTGCAGTCTAATATAGGAAGGTCTACTCCAAAGCTAGTTCCAGCTCCTTCAGGTATTAACTCCAGGTCGGTGTCACCTTTCTCTAGGAGATCTAGTCCTCCCCGCTCTGCCACTCCTATGCCTTCAACTTCCGGAATCTATTTCCCAGTGGGGATGGCAGATAACATGAAGAAAACTAATGAGATCCTGAATCAGGAGATCATTAAGTTACGAACACAGGTATGCATCTTGATCTTGCTTGCTTGCTTCTGCTTTGGTTCCATGCTCTTATGCACTTTCTCCTTGGGTTTAGGTTGACAGTTTGACTCAAAAGTGTGAACTCCAAGAAGTAGAGCTCCGGAACTCGGTTAAGAAGACTCAGGAAGCCTTAGCATTGGCAGAGGAGGAGTCTGCCAAATCAAGAGCCGCAAAGGAAGCAATAAAGTCACTCATAGCTCAGGTATAATCGGTTTGATATATATACTTGTGAACTCCATTGAAGCTTGACGTGTTGACTCAATACATAATAAGCTAATCTTTGGTTCTCTAGCTCAAGGATGTAGCTGAGAAGTTGCCTCCTGGTGAGAGCATCAAACTCGCCTGCCTTCAAAACGGTTTCAATTTCCCTGAAGAAAATGGTTTCCTTCATTCAAGATCAGAGTCCATGACTTCCTCTGTATCTTCAGTTGCTCCTTCTGACTTCGCCTTTGCGAATGCATCTTGGTCCACTCTCCAATCACCAAAGCACACTCCTAGAGCCAGCGAAAGAAACAACAACTACAACAACAACAATGCTTATCCAGCAGATCCACGGCTAAGCAGCAGCGGGTCAGTAATCAGTGAGAGACACGAGCCTTTCCAGTTCCAAAACGACAATGGTTCAAGCCACACAGGAGGTGCTAACAATACTAATGATGTAGAAGCAGAGTGGATCGAACAGTATGAGCTTGGTGTGTATATAACCCTTGTAGCACTCCACGATGGAACTAGAGAGCTAAGAAGAGTCCGTTTCAGGTTAACATATTTGCTCATGTTCTTGAACTATGTATGCTAGTAAGTGCGATTGATGGATGCTAAAGGTTTCTTTGTTCTTGTTGCAGCCGGAGAAGATTTGGAGAACATCAAGCAGAGACATGGTGGTCGGAGAATCGAGAGAAAGTGTATGAGAAATATAATGTGAGAGTGTCTGAAAAACCAACAGCTTCTCAAACACATAGAGACCATGAAGAAGAAGATGTTCCTCAGTAGGTTTTTATGGTTATGCACCATAAGTTTTAGTTTTCTTTGCTTTTTGCCCCGAAACTCTTGATTTGTACAACTTAACCCTCTTCCCTTTTGATCCACTCTTGTTTGGGAGGTTAATGTTCATGTTCTTAGATGTAATGTTGTATATATAAAAAGACCATCTGTTCTTGGTTCACTTTAGCAACAAAAACAAAACTATATTAAGAACAATCAATTTAAAGTGTTGAAATTTTGTAACCAAGGTCGTCTTGCTTTTGACTTTTTGAAATTGAAGTAATCTTGATTTTGTGATTAACAGACTAATGACAACCATTTGTCGTCATTACCTAATTGTGTGACTAATATGACAATATGTTTACCAAAACATAAGTCAACCCCACCACTAACATATCATCTAAACTCCAATAATTCTCAATATTATATATAAACATCACAGTTTTATAGTTAGGTGGTAGGTTGCTGCTAATAAATGTGTTACATCCTCGCACTACAAAATTTCAAAGTTTTTGTTTGGATAATCAAATCGATACCACAAAAGAAACACACGTCAGCTCAAAAGTTTATGATGGTACATGTATACATGCAACTATATATATAGTTCTCCTTTTGATGGAAATAATAAGTTTTTTTTGCTAAAATGGAAATAATAAGTTCCATTATAATATGCAAGAAAGTATATAGCAGCATAGCATCATTTATGGTGATTTCATTTAATTTGTGGCTTCATTTATGAAAAATTGTGGTTGGTCATTATGACATATTTGTTTCTTCTAGATCATATTGGACCATATTTAGTCCTTTTTTGATAAATATTTTAGTCTTTTTTATCAAATGACACATGATTTGGCAATAATGAGACTGAAGCATAACACTGATCAGGCATTAAAACTCTCGACTTGAAAAGAAAGAGATAAACATTAGAAACATGTGTGTAATTAATTTAGTGATAGAAAGAAGAAGGTACATTAGTATGATGCATTACAATGATTAAATCATGAGGTTACATATAGGTTACATAATTCTCCAAACTATAATACAAGTAGGGTTGAAATAAATAGGCGTGCATCCAAAAATAGCCCGACCTTTCCTTTAAGACAAATAAAAAAACAAAGGGGAGAAAGAAGTAGACATAACTAGATCTATGTGTTATATAAATATGTATGTATACACAATAAGTGTAATTTAGTATCTTGGTGATCGAAGATCATGGATATCTTTCTTGATTTGTACCCTGTAAACCGTAGACATTGTGTTTCTTGGAAGGAGCAGAAGGTGGAATTGGCATTCTCTTGGGCAAAAATCCTGAGAAACTTTCTGGAGGATAATAATCATCATGGGTGAAACCATGATTGTGATGATGATGATGAAGTGGATTTGGTCTTCTCACCTTGAAAAATCTTTCTGGTCTTGATGATGATGTGTGTCTTCTTATGTACTCGGCTTCACAAATCCTCCATGAGAACATTATCATAATCACCACTAGAATCTTCATAGCTTCTATGCGCTTGTTGCTCATTATTGTAAAAGATTGCTTTCAGAAAACTAGTGAGATGAAGAAGAAATGAAACTATAAGTGCTTTGTCTTTTAAGGTGAGTAGTGAATATAAAGGGGGAGACTAGTGGATTTAAGAAAAAATAATTGTGCTAATCATTGTATTATACTATATGGTGATACAAAGTTGTATACAGGGGAGTTGATTCTGACATATTTTACATAGATTAAAAATGATTTAGGTATACTGATTTGCCTCCATATTAGTTAACTTTTTCAAGTGTTTTAATAATTTTTAACTCCATTTTTTTTTTTTTTTGATAATAATAGATTACATAAAAATCTTTACGAAATAAGTTTAACTTTAAATCGACACTCACCAAACACAAAGAATCTTATTTTAGTTGTTAGAGTCTACTTTTTTAGAGAATATTGAGTTTACTTTCATTTTATTGTTTATTATAAATTATAAAACCTTGGGTTTGTACAACCTCATATATCAACAACTCTTCAGCAAACTAGTTTTTTCTTAAATCTTCCTTATAACAAAAGAAGAAAACCAACTAACCATGGTTTTTGAAATAGTAGTATATATGAACCGAGACTAATATATACATGGTGACTTTAATGTTTTAGTGTATACACTATTAGTATTTTAATTAATTAAATCTAACAAAGATCGGTGTACTTAAGAAACAGCATAAATTATTAAAAGCATGAAAGATTATGTTGTCTAGAGGTGGGAGTGGTTAAGATGTTTTATACTTTTGAACGGGTCTCTAGGGATATCATATAGTATATGTTAACATGTAAAATGTTATATGGCTTTTTCTTTGCTGAGAAAAATTCAGGACCTTGAATCAATAACCTCTTTCAGTATGGAATTAACCACTTGGTGATATACATGTTAACAGGACCCAAAACCGTGATATGTGTAAGCTCGGATCTTAGCTTGAACACAACACGACTTGTATAAAGAATAACTCTCTTTATTGATGTGTTTAGAAAATAACTCAAAACTAAACACTTTGATCTCTCTAATCTCGGATTCTTGAATGCCACAACTCGACATCAATATATATAGTAAATAGATATCTCCTATTTCCTATTTTCTATAGTATTAGATAACTCCTAATTCTATAGATAATGTTAATATGCATATTTTCCTAAACCGACTTGTTTATTGGAAACTTAGGCTCCAAGCTATTGAAGCTTATCTCCAACATTCTCCCTCTTAAGCTTCAATTCGGTCTTGGACATATCTTGAACTCCTACCAAGTTCCTCGTCTCGTCTTGAACTCCTATCAAGCTCCTCGTCTCAGTAAACTTGATTCTAGCATTTTGCATTTATCCTTTTGCAACTAATCTTGCTTTGAAGTTGATTGTGCCATCTGCATTTCTCTTGATCTTAAAAGCCCACTTAAGACCAGTTACTCTAACTCGTGCTGGTTTATCAACTAAGTTCCACGTCTTGGTCTTGTTGATCAATTCTATCTCATCAGCACATGCCATTTTCCATTCAACAATGTCTTTTGCTTCTTCAGTTTCTTCTTCGTCTTGTTCAACCTCGTTTTCGGGTTGGACATGATCAAGCGTATTGGAGTCTTCATTCTTGCCTTGAGGATTTCCAGTAATATTTGATCCAAATCCTTCGTCAATAACGTCTCCCCATGTTCTTTGAAACATACATGAATTTCCTCCATCGTCAATCTTGAGGTTGATCTTGTAGAGTCTATTAGGAGATCTCATAACTTTTACCAACAGTCTTCCACTTGGGTCATGTAACGTTAGATAGTCGAGTCTCATTCTAACATCACAACCATACTCGGTAGCTTGTCCTAGACTTAGGATGTTGCTTTTTAACCCAGGAATGTAGTAGATATCAGTTAAGAGCTTTCGTTCTCCAGTCTTTGCCTCGAAAAAGATTGATCCTTTCCCATAGATGTCTACACAAGATCCATCTCCAAACTTTACTTTACCTTTTATGTTTTCATTCAACTCTGAAAAGAATGACTTCACACCAGTCATATGATTGCTTGCTCCATTGTCAAAATACCACATTCCTTCTTCATCCTTGGGGTTTAAGTAGTTCTTTGGAATGATATATTCTTCATTCAAGAATACTATTTCGTGCATGTAGAGGGCTGGATCAGCTTCTTGTGTTTCCGTTTTATTTGCCTCCTCCAACTTTTGTAATCTTTCTGGACATGTGGAAGCATAATGTCCAGGTTTATCACATCGAAAACAAATTACAGCTGGTTTCTCTTCCATGTCCTTTGACTGATTTGTAGAACGCTCTTGTGAGTTATATCTTCCTCTACCACGTCCTCTATATCTTCTGTCTCCTTTACCACGATCTCTATATCCCCTGCCTCCTGTAGAACTATGTTGTTCTGAGCTTGCAAGTAACAATTCTCCATGATTCTCCTCCTCCTTAATACGTTCTTCATAGGCCTTGAGTCTTCCTATGATGTCTTCGAATCCTGTCGTCTTCAGGTCGAGAACTTGCTCGAGAGAGGCAATAATATGGATGTATTTGCTTCTAGGTAGGCTGTTGAGAAACTTCTTCACGAGCTTGCTTTCTTCGATGGTTTCTCCAAGGGATGCAGCCTTCGCCGCTAACTCTGATAACTTTCCTGCAAAGTTATCTATTGTGTCTGAAGAATTCATCTTAATTCTTTCAAACTCTGACATGAGGGTTTGTAGTCGTGCCTCCTTGACACGTTCAGCCCCTTGATATCGCTTGCTTATCGCCTCCCATATCTGTAACGGTGAGTCTTGTTCGCCAACTTGCAGTATAAGATTCTCCGGAATGGATTGGAATAGCAACGCTGTTGCGATATCGTTCTTGTTCGATTCATCTGTTCCAGGTTGGACAGCTTCCCAAACCTTATGAATCCGCAACAGAACTTTCATCCTCATTGACCATACGGTGTAATTCGTAGAGGTCAGCATAGGACACTGGATCGAAATCGTTTTGTCAAACTCCTTTTGACGTGTGGTTGTTGTAAGATCTCCCATAGCTCGGTTTTCTTACTAACAAACGATCGATCAAAACCAGGTGCTCTGATACCAAATAACAGGACCCAAAACCGTGATATGTGTAAGCTCGGATCTTAGCTTGAACACAACACGACTTGTATAAAGAATAACTCTCTTTATTGATGTGTTTAGAAAATAACTCAAAACTAAACACTTTGATCTCTCTAATCTCGGATTCTTGAATGCCACAACTCGACATCAATATATATAGTAAATAGATATCTCCTATTTCCTATTTTCTATAGTATTAGATAACTCCTAATTCTATAGATAATGTTAATATGCATATTTTCCTAAACCGACTTGTTTATTGGAAACTTAGGCTCCAAGCTATTGAAGCTTATCTCCAACACATGTCACATGTCAAAGCGAAGCAATTACATACAAATGAAGACTCGATCTCAAAACGCTCTCGCAATCAAATAAGCTACAAGTTACAGTATACATACTTCCAGAAGATTAATCGGTTAGGATTCAACTTGCCAATATTTTTCAGTTATAAGAAAAAATAAAGAAATATAGTAAAATAATAAGGACAAGAACAAACATGAGAGAAAACATATGCAGAATCGGAAAATGGACTGAAGCATTAAATACTATAACAGGAAAGATAATGGGACCACAATAAGTTTGAAAAAATACAAAAAATAAACACTACGTCAGTCCCACCGCCTCGCTCCTGTCTTTTTTGGTAACATCGATTAGATATCTTCTCTTTTTTCATTGGATACGTTAATTTAAAAATAGAAAACAAGTTAATTGTTTGAAACAAGTTATATGTTTCTGAAACAACTAAGATAGGATTAATGAGTGAAAATAATTATGCAAAACTTTTTAATACTACAATACTCTTTCTATTTTTTCTAGTATTTTGCGTTTTAGAAAAATAAAAATAAAATAATTGATATTTTACTATAAAACTTATTAACTAATTCTTTACATTCTCTTATTTTTATTATTTGTTAAATTATAGTTATGTGAATAATTTACAATGTTTAATGTTTAAAACTAAAACAATTTCTTTAAAAAATTTATGTGCACAAATATCATCTATCAAATAAATCGATAGAATGTTTTTTTTAACATTGTGAATATCTCAAAACTATGGAGAGTTTCACGTTAATTTCTAAAACTAAACTGGTGGTGTAACTCAAAAATAAATTTTCACCGTAAATATATATCAAATGAAATTGAAAATATAGTTTTATATTTGTGTGATTATATTAAACGACCACACATATTTAGTGTTGTAGAATCTTTTCATATCCAAATTTACTCGTGGTCCGTCTACCGGTGAATTTTAGAATTGTTACAGATAGTTGATGGTTCATCCAATCCTTTATCTAACGTAAAGCTCGGCTAATAAATAAGCAACCAAGATTTGCGCTCAATTTCACCGACAAAATAACTTACACATAACACACACATAGCTACTTGCATCACACTATCGAAATACATACATAATATTATCGATACAAAAACTGAAATAAAGTCGCAAGTAATTTTTATAATTTAAAGTAGTACTATTAATGGAGCTCACACTAAACAAAAGGAGAAATGCAAAAAGAAAAGAAAAAGAAAGATCAAAGTGGACCTATATTTGCCGACAAAGATGATGACATATGCAAAAAATGAAAAGACATGTAGTAATTTTAAATATTGTTGGATAGATTCAGGTTGCCCTAACGCATTTTATATCATCTGGTTGCTTTGTAGGTCCATCGGAAAATTACAAATCCACCGGAAAAAAAATAATTACGAAACTCCCGAAAGAATTTTTCTTTTCTTTTCGCTTGCTTTTTCTTTCCATAATTTTCTATATATTTCTTTTGGTGGGTCTTGTTTTCATTGATACAAAAAAGCCCATGAAAAGCATTTCATGATTGATGTTCAACTCAAACCCAATGCTTATACATTTTGAATGATAGCTAAACCCCAAATCGATAGTGGTCTTCTGTATTGATACCACAAAGTTTCACCTCGCTCAAACAAAACTGAAAAACTATAATTGGAGAGAGCCAACACATGATGGGCCTTGACAGCACATGATGGGCCTTGATATTGGGCGTTATAAATATGCTTTACTAGCTACGTAGGGTCAATTTTAATTTAACTGTTATACAAAAAAATTATAGTCCAAATACCTGTTAATTAAAAAACTCTATTTTGATAGAATATATGGTAACTTTGGTTTCATTAAACAGAGATATCATTATGATGACCAACAAAAAGAAACATAAATATCACCTATTCATTACAAACTGCGACATACTATATTTATAACATGGATCTCATACAAGCATCTTATTCTCCAGCAATTCATGAAAATCATATGAAGATACCCATAACACATATATACATAACACATCACCTTATTTTGTTTGAAAAAAATTCATGTGACCATATTGAAACTCTCAAGGACGACATGAATAAGGTGGCTTGAAACATCTCTTAGGAACAGGAGAGTAGTGCGGTACACGGGGACTCGGATTAGCTATGTACCCCCCATCACCATTCTGAAACCCACCTAATTTCCTACCTGTAAAACATGTCCTAACCATATTTTATTTAATAATAATGCCACTGCTGATGCGAAACCAATGATTCATCAAGATTTGATTTGATATTATATGTTTATATGATGTTATATATGGAAACGTACCAGGAGAAAAGGTTTGAGCCTTGGAAATTATGAAAAGCATGAATGAGAAAAGCATCACCATAAGGAGCTTCGATGAACTTGGCATCTTAGCCATTATTATGTAGTATCTCTTTGTCTCTCTGATTTACAAGAGTTGGAAGCCTGAGTTATGTGAAGCTTGGGTGATTGATTTTTATAGACTACTATAACATCTAAACGAGTTGTAATTTACAGTTATGCCCTTTTGGGCTTCCTTATCGTGAAGGGTTCTTCATCTGCTCAGATGATCAACAGTTGTACTATTTAGTCATTCATTGATAAGACATTAGCCTAAATATTATCATTTTTTAATTATCCAATTAATAATTATTAGAAAAACATTTATAATAGCATTTAGATAATGTAAATGCTCTTTAAATATTCATTATCTTCTGTTTTTATATAAAGTTTTTGTTAGAGCATTTACATTTAAAATGTATATTAAAAAAAAATATATAATCAATTTATTTTATTTAAAAATTTAATATAATTAATTATTTTATTTTATTTAATAATATCATAAAGTTATATTAATATTCAAAAATAAAATTAATATTTTCTAAAAACTAAAATTTTAATTTTAATATTTTCTAAAAAAGTTATTTCACATTTAATATATAACTAAATTTAATAATAACTTTTTATTGTCAATAAAAATATAAAAAAAATATATCTATATTTTTTAGAAAGGAAAATTTATATATCATAGACTAATTTTATCTAATAAATTTATATATGAATTATTTACAGTTCTATCATTACTTTATTAGTTACATTTATGCGAGTATACTATTGTGATAGCTTACTACTTTCGTAACATACGACTATTGTTTTCTCATCATATCTACCTATCAAGATCCAAAATGTACTGAATAAATATGATCGAACGTAATCCAAAGTCAGTGTTGAAGTTTTAGGGCCAAAACAATTTAATAAAAAATTTAATACCTTTTTCTTACAGTTTGGAAGCATATACTTATGTATATTAATTTCTGAAATTTTGGGACCACAAACTAATGTTTCACTTGAGTACTAAAGGACCAAATTTTGACTAATCTGACTAACGTAGCTATTGAATAGTCTGATGAATGTAGCCATTGAATATTCTAACGAATGTAGCTATTGAATATTCTAACGAATGTAGCTATTGAATAGTCCTTCCACTTTAACATCTTAAGAACTTAAAACGTGATATGATTCCAACTGAAATAAACTATTTATATAATATCCCATTTTTGTTATTCTAGTTTTGTTGTCTTCGTGAAATTATAGACATGTATATATGTATGCAGTGCCGACTTTGAAATTTCGGAAAACATAACTTAAACTTTTAATTAAAAATTGTTTTTAACAATTTCAGAACGTTTTGATAAAAAAAAAAAAACAATTTCAGAATCTATGTCTATGTGTATTATTTTTTCAAAAAAATTGGAAACTCAATATATATCTATTGTTTTGCTGTAAGTTTTCATAGTTTTTTTTAGAGAAATTGCATGGGATCTTGTTTTTTTCATTCTGCAGTAAAATTATACCTTTACTCTTTATCAGTCATGGCAAGTTAATATCAGTTTAATGAAAATTAAAGTTCCACAAAAAATTGAAACCACATATCGAAAACTGATAGAGACTAATCCACACATGCATGGACGTTGGACATAACATTGCTGATAGCAAATATCAAACATCAAACCTCTCAACACGTTCCCAATTATGGAGTATCAACCTTTCAATGTATTCTAATTTGTATATAAAACTTTTAAGTTGATAATATAGTCATCGCACAAAAACGTTTTTCTCACTCCATACCCTACTAGTATGACTTTTGTGCGATAGCTATATTATCAACTTACTTTCGCATACAAACAGAATACAAACGTTTTTTTTATCACTCCAGACAATGTATTCTGTTTACTTTCGCGTGACTTTTTTTTTCGGTGCTCGGTATTGTAAATGCAATACCGAGCAGTTGTACAGAAGCCACCTGCCTTAGATATTTCTGTTTGCTTTCGCATGACTTTCTGTGCCCGTTTTGAGTCTTCAGAAGAATTGACTTTGGAAATAAAACAAAGTCTTGTCATGTCATGCTTATATAAAAAAAAGACAGAAAAGTTGACCAAGACAAAAGTTTCATGATTACTATCACTGATGAATTACATAAGTTTTAAAAATGCGGATTCAGAAAGTTTTTAAGTAGGGGTATCCTATATCGCATCCCATATATATTATTTAAAAAGTGATTTATATGATTGTCATTTTGACACTCAATTTTAAATAAAAAATGATGTGGCAAATTACAATTATATGACATAAATCTTTTTTAATTATAACATAGATCATTTTTAGTTATCACAAAATTTAATTATAGAAATGAAAAAATAAGATAATAAATATATAGTCATTACCATAGTTATAAAACATAAGAAAAAAAAAATTAAGTGTGATTTTTTATAAACTTGTAAAATGAACAATAATAACAAAAAAAAACTAAAAGTATTTATTTATCAGAATTTTATATTTTCATTACTTCAAATGAGAATAGTAAATTGTACGAAATACTATATTTAAGTTTTATGAATAAATTATTTACATATTGATCATGTTTATAATTTTATTAAATATAATATATACATGATATTATAATTTATGTTTAATATATATAATAATAAAATATAGATAAACATATGTAAATATCTTTATAGTATTTTTTACTTTGCAAATATTTTTGTATGCAAATTACTTATATTTTATACCTCAAATTTTTTATTTACTTTTACAAAAAAAACATTTTTAAAATATATATTATCGCTTCTAAACAATTATATCATCCACTTTAGATAATATCATATATGTTACTTTCCAATTAATTGTTGAAGTGTGTAATCACTATAAGGAGAAAATAATGATATATGTTATTAAAAGAATATGATATATCTATTGTTCATTATAATATAACAATAAAAATATATAAAATATTATTTAAATTAAGTGTCAGTGTAAATTAAATATTTCATGAACAAAAATCTCAATTAGATATGATTACTTTATATTTTAAAAAAACTGAATAAAATAAATCACATAAAAATAATATAATAAAAAAATATTATATCTGTGCATATCACAGGAAAACATGTAGTAGTGATATAAGATGCTAGAAGTAAAAATAGTCATCTACCTTCAAAC
>CAJHQP010002601.1:0-82534 GCA_905132765.1 Moricandia arvensis
ATCAGTCACTTGATAGAGGAATCTCTGTGAATGATTTCAGAGAGGACAACAAAGAGTGGACAACAAACGTGTCAGAGAAGGTTGGAGCAGGAGCTGAAGATCTATCAAAAAAGAAGAAAATGACTGGAACTACTACTACTCATGAAGGTGTTTTATATACAAGTGCCGTTTAGGTGTCTTTTTCCAAAATAGTTTATGAAAATTTTCAAGATTTTCTTTTTTTTCAGGGGGGCTCGAGTCTACCACAGAAGAAGCATCTAGAGGGAAGTATATGGAAGAATCTTCAAATGAGGTTAGAATATTTTCCGTTCAACCCTCTTACGGGCGAACTGAATGGAAGCATGGTGTTATCTAAGTGATGTTCGGGGTATTTGTGTTTAAATTCAACTCTGATTATTCAAGCCCTTCTGTTCCAGTAACAAATATGTAGTAGCTTGTGTTTTGTTGATGACTTAAAAAATAATTGTTTGAAAAACTAGCAGGGAACATAAATGGGGTTTGAAGGGTTTATTTGATATTATTATAGGCCGAGTCAGGTGGTTGTTAGAATGTATATAGTTCAAAGTCGAGAAGTTTGTTCACGCATGAACCCTGCACGTGGTCTCTAATATAACATAGTGCAGGTGGTTTGTAACAGTATATATGGTGTATTTTTGATTCCAGAATCAATGTCTAAGTGTTTTGAAAACGAGACTGTTGTTGTGGATGTAGATAAAAGTGTTGTGTAGCGAGGAGCAGATATGGGCAAAGATGGAGACACTAAGGAAGATAGTGGGATACAGTGTTACCAGAAGCACTACATATTCGGAAGAACTGAAGGCACTTTACATGTTTACGGGTGTGGAACTCCCTACATCATTGTTGGAGAAGGAGAATCAAGATATTGCACAAGTTAGTGAGAGACTTTACTTTCTAATGTCTGTTATTGGAATAAAATAGAGCTTTTGTTTTGTTTGGGATTACTTGATAATCGTTTCTTTTTATGTTTAACAAGATACAAAATGTATATCAATTTAAGAAGAATGGTACTCACCAAGGTGGAGGAGATATAAAGAGATGAATAAGAGAGACTACAGAACCTACACCTAAGCTATGGCTCACAAGAGACTCTGAGTTAAACTTCAACATCTTTTCCAAGGATATTAATACGAAATACTTCCGATAACCAGAGAGAACAACAATATCAATGACAACAAACTGTTTTTTTTTCTTTTTTTTCTTGGGAGGGGTTTATTTGTGCTAAAAGCACAATGAATAAGCATTTTTCTGATCACAAGCCATGAACTAGTTTTGTTTCAGTACAACTTTCCAGTAAGAAGATTGCAAACAAAGTGAAATAACAAAAAAAATGAGATTTGTAAGACTTCGCAATCACGCAATACTTCCGTAGTCCATCCTTCCGTGAGACGTCGACGGTGCATTCGGGACATGATAGTTACTCCTACGTCCTCCTACACGCCAATTTAATTTACAGAAAGTTTTAAAATCAATCAGAAGCTGTGAACAAGATCTAGATAAAAAATTAGTTATGAGTGGAATAAAAGTACCCACCATTGGTATATGAGCTACCTCTGGGTGAGCGTTGACCCCCAGACCTAGTGTTGGACGGAGGTAGCTGAGTGTTGATGTGATTCCTATCCATCGACCTTCCAGCATGATTGGACCGTTGAGGAGCTTGCTGCCCTAAGCGACTTGGAGAGTTCTGGGAGACATGAGGAGTGAATTGTGATCCTGATATAAGTTGACCAAATCTGGCATAAGGATCATTACTTGGAGGGCTGCCAATCTCTACTTGCGAAAAGGGTTGATTGGGAACATATCTCCTGAAGTGTAGATTAAAAGTTACAAGCAATTAAAAGCCAATCAGATCAATCAAGTCTGAAACAACAACAACAAAAAATACCGAAAAATGGTTCCAGGACAGAAGCTTAAGTTTCCCTATCACAGAGCACGTTCATGCGACAAACAATATACATCATGTCGTCTAACATCTTAAGTTCAAACTGCTTTTACTGGGTCACTGAATTTTGTAGAATGATTTGTTACTCTTATTAATTGCTTCAGATACACGTCCACCAAGAATCAGTACGGTTCCCAAATACTTGTACATAGCACTGTCTACATTCTCTAATAGTATATATCTCCCATCAAGATGACTATATGCACATATAGATAATAGCACAAAATCAGGAGGCATCAACATCAAGTATAGGACTTTTTGCGTTTCTATAATCTAGTCGAAAAACACTGATCCAAGTATAATATAGTTCTGATACTCAAAACTAATACATAGTCTGCACTAATAAGGCAGTATGTATGAAAGATGTAGATCTAAGTATCACCAAAGTTACTCGTGGGGTATATGTTTCACGCATTCTAACAGAGTTTCAACAGAAAAAGAGAGAAAGGTTCAGCATACTTTCCACGGGTTGTCTTTTAGGTTACCTTTGGGTTACCGGATTTGATGATGATGACGTCGAGGAATTACGGTTGAACCTTCTCGAACTGGGGGCATCGGTTGAACCAAGTTGCAGACCTCTGCTGAATGCATTAGCAATACCACTATCATCTGCGCTATCTTCATGTAGAAGCAATTCTTCACTGTTCATGTAACAAACTATGCATATTAGAACTTACAATTAAATGATTGGAAGCAAACATGTATCTTATTAGACTGCAAATAGCAGAATGAAAAGAAATTGATACCATTTCAGCTGGGAAGATTAAACGGGACAGAGAATAACATCAAGTAACTAGAAGTGATTGCCCCTTAAATGGACAGTATAACGTGATTGGTTCTAGATGTCACTCCACCAAGAGCTTTTGATACAGTTTCAATGCCTATAAATTTGTCTATCTAAGTTTAAAACCCAACTACCATTTAACAATGATAAGATCAGGGACTGTGACATGCCTGGTCTGAATGGTAATACACAATATCATTCATATTCTATACAAGCCTGCCAGATTTGTCCAAGTACACAACATACACCCGCAGACAAGAACCTTGACATTCTACAATCTGAAAATAAGGGCATATCTTGAGTTACTTGCCTGTAATTTGGGTCCCAGTCCCCTGGATCATGCACTGATAAGGCATTATCCGTATTCTCAGTATGGGGTCCAGTACTGGAAGGGTTATACATATTGGACCGAAGGCATGAGCTGGAAATGCTATGGTTAGAGTACCCCGAACTTCCTTGTGTCTGTTTACGGTTTTGGAACCCAGGATCCAAATGCCGATGTGAAAGTGTAAATTGCCCAGAATAACCCTCATTTTGATGTAAATTGTCCATCCCATGCCCTTGCGCTTGTGACAAGGAATAATCCTGAGACTGAGAACCTCCAGAATATCCAACGCTTTGTCTTGTGTTAAACTGACTGAATGTCGCCATTTTTCCTAAAGGAGACCCGTGACAACCGTTTCTTACTGGAGATGTCGGACAATGGTGTCCAGGAGAGTGAGATAGAAATTGATGGTTTGAATCTGGTGGAGTAAATTGTGACGGACTAGTACCGAGGGGTAGTGGAGCAAAATTTCCCGCGGATGGAATTGTACCAACGCCATTTCCATGTGAGTACTGCATAACTCTATGTCTGGCGTCAGGACTAGTTCCAACCATTGAGACACCACCTTTGTTTTGCATGTATACGCCAGTATGATTAACAGGAGAATAATATGCAAACATATTTCCGTTATCTCCATAGCTCCCATAGCTACTTCCCTGTATAGTACCATCATTGTAGCTGCCATAGCTTCCGATGCTCCCATAACTATTTGCATGTGAATAAGGTATCATCTGAAAATGGGGACTATTGTGCACTGGGATTCTGGTTCTCCCTGATACCTATAAGAGAAGTAATAACTTTAAAAAGGAGGTGCAAAACAACTTGAAGGTGCTACATATATTCTAAGGAAAAAGAGTAATACGTGAGGAGAAAGACCAGCGGCAAACCAGTGCCCTCCACCTGGATGATGGTCCACTTTGATATTTTGAGTGACATGCTACAAAGAAAATGGAAAGATAACAAGAACCAATTTAGCGAATAGAGGAATTTTTTATACACGTTCACCACAAGATAGAAAGAACCGCAATGTCTTTCAGCTAATTTATGCAGGATTTTTAAACTGTGAAGCATTTGAATCCAGCACAGAAGATTGAAATGTCGGAAAATGTGCTAGAAGGAAAAGTATCTTCAATCTATCACATGATTGTTTGGTTAAAAAATGATAAAATAAAACTATCATCGGTATGACAGCATGGCTACACAAGAAGTTTGAGAAAATGGAAAGAAACTGCATCTGACTCACCACATGAGGTGTTTCTGGCTGAGGGTTGTATGGGCACGTAAAAGGTTCCCCAGTGATAAAAGGGTGCTTAGCGGCCTAAAGAAATGAAAAGTAGATGTTTATCAATTAAGGGTAGCAAGATAATATGAAGCTTTTAAAACGAGATAAATAGTATAGATGACGTTAGCCAAGAAGTTCAATACCTGAAAAGGTGACCAACGTTTTGCTGGATCAAATTCAACAAGTCCTCTTAAAAAGTCAATAAGAGCTAACCGGATCTGAGTTTCTGTGATATATGGAAGATAGTCCAGAGATTATCCCTGATTCCTGAAACTTAAACATTTTAGGGTCCTGTCTTTACCTTTGACAACATCGTCTTCAGGCAAGTTTATCTTGTAAGGATAGCCATTAACAATTTCTTCAAGGTCCTTATGGCGGAAGTATTCTTTCCCAATATCTGGTTTTTTCTTTTCTCTCTGAATTGAAAGTAAAAAACGGCACGAGTTATCTAGAGAAAAATCACCAAAGTCAAAACTTAATGACTATCTAAGAATAAAATTGATTTCCTCACGAGACAATCTAAGCCTTCTTTGTTCACTGATATAATAATCTTCCCGAGTTTTCAATACTCATTTTATATCTTTATCTGTCTCAGAGGTAAAAAAAAAAGAATTGCTTACAGCTTCAAATTCTTCTTCCGTCAGTGCCATGTAAGCACTTTTGAGGCCACCATGAGTTCCACCATTCCCTAAATTGTGTACACTCCCAACACATTTAAAGAACTTATTTGCATTTTTTGCTGCCTTGA
This sequence comes from Moricandia arvensis, assembly GCA_905132765.1. Classification (NCBI taxonomy): domain Eukaryota; kingdom Viridiplantae; phylum Streptophyta; class Magnoliopsida; order Brassicales; family Brassicaceae; genus Moricandia; species Moricandia arvensis. The sequence goes on from CAJHQP010002601.1 coordinate 5,100, forward strand.
GCACATAATCAGGCGGTTGCTTGCTGGAAAACAATTTGACATAATATTGATACAATGGCAACACAAAAAAGGAAATAAAAAATAAGAAAAGTTCCTCCCTCCCAGAGATCTCGACATTTATTGATAAAACAGAAGCGAGGACTTCATAATTTCACAAACATTGAGAAGCTAAAATAAGGATTGCTGAATACAGAGGCCAATGAGCGAATGACCGTAACCACGAAGAGAAGGCTAACACCATAAAATAACCGCTGCTAGGAATTATTTATTGTACAATATATGAAACAAAAAAAAATGCAAGAGTACGAGAATTTCAATCATGCGCCTCATATATAAAAGACTGCTTACTCATTTATCAAATTCATAATAGAAGATCATACCCCAGTATTTCAATCATACGCCTCATGATATCAAATTCTGAAGCTCCTGGAAACAGTGGCAATCCAAGAAACAGCTCGGCGACAATGCATCCAAAAGACCACATGTCGATAGCTGTAGTATATCTACAGAGTGGTTAAGCCTCAACATACAATCTCAAAATCCTTTAAGATATGTACCATGGGAAGGAAAAAAAAAAAGCAAAGAACTTCTGCTAGCACTCAAATTAATGCGGGATGGGAAAGTAACGATTTGCTGGGACTAGAGCAACTCAGTTACCACCAAGGCCAGTGAGGCATTCCGCTACCAAAGACTCTGAGAAAATATTCTAGTTTTGTTTACTATATTCAAAAAGGATACTGGTAACCAAGTAAAACTTCCGGCGATCTGTAGTAACGACTCTGTAGAAAATGAATTAGGTAACTTCATTCATTTGTTTGGTTTGACATAATTGAACAGACAGATATATAGGAAGCACGAAGAAAACCTGAATATATGAATAAACAGTCCGATCTTCCATGCACGCTGAACCAAAGTCGATTATCTTAATTTCAGTTGGCTTCACACTGATGCAATTGAAAATAATATTCAACTAAATTAAATTTATGGACTCCAGTTGTGTGTATAGGATTGTTGGAAGAAAGTAGACCTGGCACACAGAAGAATGTTCTCTGGCTTCAGATCACAATGAATTATGCCAGCATCTTTCAAAAGAGCCAAACCAAGTAAGATCTACGGGAGACCATAAGAAAACAGCACGATACCGTAAATTCGGACGCTAACTAAAACAAACAAAATGGTGAAAACACAGATCTACAAAATAAAATATAAATACCTGCTTAGAGAAGAGCTGGACTATGCTTAGCGAGAGGCCTCTAAATTGATTTATCTTTATGAGCTCATACCTAAACCATAAACAAAAACTTTATGTAGTTGGGAATAAGGAAATAAAAGGTCACAAAGACGAGAAGAATACTTTAGTCATATAACTTACAGATTCATGTCCAACAGTTCAAAGCATATGCACAAATGACGTTGATGTAAGAAGTAGTCGTAAATGCGAACAATATGGTGCTTATCCTCCGGATCATACTTCTTGTTTAGCTACAGTACAACCTCAACCAATAAAGTATGAGGCAGACCCCATGCGGATTTTTTTAAAGAAAAAAAAAATGATCATTTAAGTAGAGAAGAATCACATACCGTTGTCAAAATAGAAACTTCAACCAGCGCCTGCTGATAGTATGCAGGCTGGTTTTTAATTACTTTTACAGCAACAAAGCTGTTTAACTCAGGAACCCAGCATTTAGCAACCTGACCAAAAGTCCCATGGCCAAGAAGATCTTTGACAATGTATCTAAGAGCACGTGATGAAGCATAATCAAATTGTATGCGTTGAAAAGCACAAGGGAAGGAGAAAAAAAAAAAGAGACTAGCAAACCTATGCGCTGAATCTGAACTGCACAAATCATCATTTACAGCCAGAATGAGGTCGGAGTTGACATTATCAAAGCCACCATTGAGCACGCCAAGGGATGGAGTAGTCAAGTACCGCTTGGGATTCAACTCTCCTTTATATTTGAACTGTGGATTGCATATTTTGTATGTCTCAACCAAGCCTCTAGTTAGTCTTACCAATACCTGCAAAACAGACAAATAGATCAAAGATAATTTGCAGACGAAAAACAAAAGACAAAAGACAAAAGAAAGAGCAAGTCTCACCGACTTCTTCTTCTTCTTCTTGACACGCAATGTCCCATCAGACCCATTCAGTGGGATGTAACGCTTGAAAACAATCTGAACTGGCTGCCACAGTGTTGATGCACCACCATCGACGTCATCCATAATCGGAAACGAATCAAAACCTCAATTGACCACACCAAAGCAACACAACTTGCGATGGATTACAGAGATCAGGAGTTTGCCCCCCTTTTCTTCATCAACCCTAAATCGATCCACGTATAAAAGGAAATGTCGGAGGGCGGATGATTTCAACTGAAATTGATATCGGAGGACGAAGGACTTGCAGCCCCAGGTAGATGTGCTTAGAAACAGAAGATGAAAAGCTTTTGACTCTGATATTTTCGTCTGAGGAAGATGAGATGACTCGATGTGATTTTGTCTTCCATACGAATACGACCACTCCTGATTTCTCCTTCCCTCTTTGCAATTTATGTTTTAACACGGATTATTCTTTTAATCATCTATTTTATTAAAATAGAGTCACTATTTTATCTACTGTAGAAAAGTCATAATAAAACCATTTTAGGAGGACCATTTAGTTTACTAACATAACATATTAAATAATATTTATATTAATTAAATTTGCATCTATTTCACTAACATCTTGATATTTCAGTAATATCTCATTAAAGTAATATCTTTTAGCATTACTATAATAATTACGTGTAAGGAAATTCTCAACAAACAGATCTTCTTGATAATTAATCAGATATAAGGGCAAAAAAATGCTTTCTTGAGAAATTTATTATGATATTTTGAGATAACAATAAAACACATAGAATTGACATATAAAATATATTAAATAAAATAATATATTCAGAATATATTATTGACTAATTTAGTTTAGTAACATAAATATTTCGAAAATACAAATTTTCTAAAAAAAATCTGATTAAATTAGTAACGTTCAAATAAAACAATGTTTAAAATTAAACTTTCAAATATGTTGTTAAATCTTTAAATTAACAAACAAAAGAAACAGTGGTTAAGATATGGTTAGTATAATTTCATCAATAACAAATTGTACCAAGTATAGGATTTTCAAAACAATATTCTATACAAATTTTTTTGATATAAATTATATACCTTTATAACTTATTTTATATTTTAAATGTTACTTCAAAAAAAACATATACCCGCGCATCCGCACGGATTCAACTCTAGTTGTCTTTATTTTGTAGGCGATTATCTTTTTTTTTTAATTGTCAACAATGTTTTGATTGATATTGCCCAATGGTCTATTATTACAAAAAGATTATAAGTCCAATTCACTTTACAATCTCGAAATATCAATGAAGCCCAAAGTTAAGACCCAATATACTTATTTTATTAAAATTGAACTACATTTTGAAACTAATTTTTATTTCACCTTAATATTTATTGACTTATACCACTGAATTAATATCTATTAATTAATTAATTCTTTTGTTAGTTTTTTCTCTATCCAAACTTACCAAGCTTAATTAATTAAACAAAATCATTTATTTTATTGTATTACAAGGATAAATTTCCGCTTCGCACGGGAATTTGTTTCATTATATATACTAGGTCCGTCTCCGCGCTACGCACGGTATATATGATTATATATTTTTTAATATTTAGCATAAATATATGATATTATTTGATAATTTTGTCTAAAAAGACCTATAAAATTTGAGTTTGGAAAGTATCTACAAATTCTGTTGTCCCTTTTTCTGACAGAAAAAACTAGTGTCCCTTTTTTAATATTTTCTTGATGTTCTCCTTTGACCTAAGTTGTATTTACATCACATCTTTCAAAAAAGCTCATTTTCATATAAGTTCAATATTTATAAATCTTTCATAAGTGAATTGAAGTTGGGACATTTTGAATATAATAAGAGAGACTGAGAAATATATCATACATACTGATCAAAGGAGGTTTGTGGTTTAATTTGTCATTCATACTACTATGTTAATTGTTTTGTTTGAGTTTGTATATAGTTTCTTAAAATATTGTGTAGTTATATTTTTATCGGGTTTAACTGAGTATTTCAATAAAAAATTTGCCTGATGGTTGTTGTAAATATTAAATATAGATTCTTAATTTTTTTTATTTAGCACATATTTTGGTTATTATAAAATATGTATACACTTCTTGAATCAAAATCTAAGTAGCACAATTAACAAATTAAAGATGGAAGATGTTACTTGGTATTTTCTTAATGTTGAAAACCATTTTCTTATTATTAGGTGTGACGCAGAATTGTTTTTTTTATATATTCTAATTTTCCTTCGTTTTGGAGTTTCTAATAATGTTTATGGATTATTGTGGTATTTTGTTGAGGGTGATTAATCTTTCTTTGAAAAGTTTTAAAGTACATCATACATGGTTAATTTAAGCTGGTTTATTTAATCTGGTTTATTTAATCTTTAAATATTCTGAAATGTATCGTTGTAACCCAAGTTTTACAAACATTACAAGTGTTTTAAGTGTCAACCCCTGTATCGTATACATACAATTAAAGCACCTGGTTTGGTGTTGTTAAAAAAGCGCATGGTTTTGTGTTGTTAAAAAAAAGCACATGGTTTTGTTATAGGGCGCAAAGGGTTATCGTTGGTGATCATTTCAAAAAGCGTGTTCATGTTACGATGAGTATAACACCTAATTTTTGTTGAAGAAGAAACATGAAGAAAGGAAGCCCAATCGATCGATGGGTTTCTGCCACAAAACCCCATCGATCGATGGGAACTCTGCGGATGAAATGTGCTAAAGTAATCGATCGATTGTACAATACAATCGATCGATGGAACTAAAACTCTATCATATTACCTTGCATCGATCGATGCAGTTTTAGGGCAAAACTGCATCGATCGATTGGAGTCCTGCGACCACCAACTACACCAACCTCACCTACTTCACCTACTGCACCTACTTCACCAACTGCACCAACTCACCTTTCATTATCATGTCTGGAGCTTTTGAAAGACTTTACTGACATTTAAATAGAGGGGTTGTAACACATACCAAAGTAAGAAATATGAAATGAAAAACATGTTCTTCCCATTCTCATTCTCTCTCAAATCATAAACTCCTTCTATGTTTGATCATCTGTCTAACTAGTATATTCTTCTTTGTATTACTTCCGCAATTAAGCTATTTTAACATGGTATCAGAGCCATAAGCTCCTACTTCATTCCGCAAAACCTTCTCTATCTTTCTCTTTTATTCAGCAAAACTTTTATGTTATTCTCATTCCGAAAATCATAAAAATGGAGAAGGAAAACATAATTTCCGTGACCCTTGAGGGTCCTAATTATCTCTCATGGTCAAGAGTGGCCAGAATCACCTTGGGATGTCATGGACTTTGGGACAGCCATATCATGAAGGCTGGAACTTCAAAGAGGATGGCTGAAGAAGATAGATACGTGAACAACCACAACCAATGGGTTCAAGAAGACCAACAAGCTCTGGCTCTCATCTGTAACTCCTTGTCAAAACCAATCCTGAAGATCAATTCTCACATCAAAACCGCCAAGAGACTATGGGAGAGTCTTCAAATCGCTTATGGGTGTTTATGGGAGAGTCTCCAAACCATCTATGAGAACGACCGGTTCCTCAGTTTTCTCCTACACCTAGACTCATCATTCAACACACTGATAAAGAATTTCTTTACTGGAAGAAAGATTTCATGCCTAGATGATGGTGATCCTCTCAAAGGCCAGCCGGATAAATGTAAACCCAAGGAGCAGCAAGCAATTCAAGGGAGAACCATGTATTCTGCTCACATGGGTGATTCAACTGAAGACATGTGGAGAAATCAAGTTGGTACGACCTCATCTGATGGTTTTGTGACCACTCTCATGGCTTCCAAGAAGGCTGGTACACATTCTCTTGACTCTAAACCTATCATAATAGATTCAGGAGCAAGCCATCACATGATTTGTGATAGGAACTTGATTAGTAATATCCAGCCTGCCGTAGGGAATGTAGTCATAGCAAATGGTGATAAGGTGAAGATAGAAGGGATAGGGAACCTTAAAGTGTTTGATAAGGAATCTACTGCCTTGTATATGCCTGGATTTTCATCTAACTTGTTATCAGTAAGAAGGGCTACGATTGATTTGGGCTGCCAAGTTGTGTTCAGACCAGATGAAGTTGAGTTTCAAGACCTGAAGACAGGAAAGGTCATTGGAAAAGGGCACAACCATCAGCAGATGTATCATCTTGAGAGGAATATGGTGCCAGAATCATCTATGCCTCACTGCCTGGCTAGCACCGTTAATGGCGCTGAGAACACAATATGGCATGCCAGATTGGGACATCCCCATACAAGATCTCTAAACCTGATATTCCCTGGAGTGGTGTCTAAGAATGAAGAGTGTGAAGCCTGCATATTGGGGAAGCATTGTAGGACAGTCTTTCCACGGTCTGGCACCACCTATGAGAATTGCTTTGACTTGGTTCACTCTGATGTATAGACGGCTCCATGTGTATCAAGGGAGAATCACAAATACTTTGTCACCTTCATTGATGAAAAATCCAAATACACTTGGTTGACACTGATTCAGTCCAAGGATAGGGTGTTAGACGCCTTCAAGAGTTTCCAAGCTCATGTCTCCAACCACTTCAATGCCAAGCTGAAGATCCTCAGATCAGACAATGGTGGAGAATACACAAGTCATGCATTCAAACAGTACCTGGCTCAACATGGAATTATTCATCAAACAAGCTGTCCATATACTCCTCAACAAAACGGAGTTGCTGAAAGGAAGAACAGACACCTGATGGAGGTAGCCAGATCAATGATGTTCCACACCAATGTTCCAAAGAGATTCTGGAGTGATGCGGTGGTGACTGCTACTTATCTGATCAATAGGACTCCAACTCAAGTCCTCAAAGATCTATCACCGTTTGAAGTCCTTAACCAGACTAAGCCGGCTTTGGACCACTTACGGGTGTTTGGATGTCTCTGCTTTGTGCTGATACCAGGGGAGCAGAGAAACAAACTGGATGCCAGGAGCACAAAAGCGATGTTCATTGGCTACTCTCCAACACAAAAAGGGTATAAGTGCTATGATCCAGTAGCCAGAAAAGTTTTAATATCAAGGGATGTGAAGTTTGTGGAAACAAAGGGATATTATGAGGTGAAGAATTGGGATGATCTGAGGGACTTACCGCAATCAGAAAGAGCCACAAACCTCAGAATCATTTTGGAGAACTTCGGCATTGGCATGTCTCCAGCAACTCAAGAAACAAGAAGGAATATCCCTGAAGCTACTGCACCTGTTCCAGAAGCTGTAGTTGAAGAAGATGTGATTAATGGAAATGAAAAAAATGCCCATCCGGACCCTGAAAGGGGGAATCAACAAAAAGCTCATGATCAGGATGAGACCAAATCAGAATCAGTTCCTGAGACTCAAGATCAGGTTCTAGAAGAAACAAATGAGGCAACACCTGATCAGATACAGCCTTTGCGAAGGAGCACAAGAATCAGGCAACCGAAAGTCTACTTTAATGCTAAAGCTGTGGCACATCCAGTGAGTGCAGTATGCTCGCTTGCTCAATATCCAGAAGAACATCAAGTCTTCATTGGAGAATTGGATCAAGAGTACATCCCAAACACCTATGAAGAGGCAATGCAAGACAAAGAATGGAGAGAGTCTGTTGAAGAAGAGATCAATGCCATGATCAAGAACAACACCTGGTATGAGACTGAGCTTCCAAGAGGAAAGAAAGCCGTAACCAGCAGACTCTTGCATACCATCAAGTATCTTGCAAATGGAAAGCCAGAAAGGAAGAAAACCAGACTGGTAGCAAGAGGATACACACAAGTGTATGGAGAAGATTATCTAGACACGTTTGCACCAGTGGCGAAGCTTCATACAATTCGGATACTCATCTCATTGGCAGTGAACCTAGAGTGGGATCTTTGGCAAATGGATGTAAAGAATGCTTTTCTACAAGGTGAACTAGAAGATGAAGTGTACATGAGACCACCTCCGGGAATGGAAGAGATGGTAAAACCAGGAAATGTCCTCAGACTCAGAAAGGCGATCTATGGCTTGAAGCAATCACCAAGAGCTTGGTACCACAAACTAAGCACTACATTGAATGGAAGAGGATTTGTGAAGTCTCAAGCGGATCACACACTCTTCACTCTCACCAGCAAGTCCGGGATTATTGTGATCCTAGTCTATGTGGACGACATCATCATTACTGGTAGTGACAAGGAGGGGATCAGTGCCACCAAGACATTCCTCAAGACCGCATTTGACATCAAGGATCTAGGTGAACTGAAGTACTTCCTCGGGATTGAGATGTGCAGATCAAAGGAGGGGTTGTTCATGTCCCAAAGAAAATATACTTTGGATATTCTAAAGGAGGCAGGAGATCTTGGAAGAAGACAAGCCAAGACACCACTTGAAGAAGGCTACAAGACATTGCGAGAGGGGGAGTATGAAGATACTCTATTTGAAGATGGCAAACAATATAGGAGAATTGTTGGGAAGCTGATCTATCTAACCATTACCCGGCCAGATGTTTGTTTTGCAGTAAATCAGGTGAGCCAGCACATGCAAAATCCCAAGGTTCATCACTGGAACATGGTGGAGAGAATCCTAAGATACTTAAGGGAGGCTCCGGGTCAAGGCGTATGGATGGCTTGCAACAGAAACACTGAGGTTGTTGGATACTGTGATGCAGATTGGGCTGGAGACAGAACAGACAGAAGATCAACTACCGGCTATTGCACATTCATTGGAGGAAATTTGGTTACATGGAAGAGTAAGAAGCAGAAGGTTGTGTCTTGCTCAAGTGCAGAAGCAGAGTACAGATCAATGAGGAAATTAACCAGTGAACTCATCTGGATAAAGTGTATTCTAGGCGACTTGGGAATTAAGATCACCAACCCCATGACCATGCATTGTGACAACCAAGCTGCAATACACATTGCGTCCAATTCAGTCTTCCATGAGAGGACAAAACACATAGAAGTAGACTGCCACAAGGTGAGACAAGCAGTAGAGCAGCAAGTGATCCTCCCATGCTACACGAGGAGTGAAGATCAACTGGCGGACATCTTCACCAAGGCGGCCAGCAGCAAAGTTTGTGAGTCCATTCTTCCAAGACTAGGACTCATAAACCTTCCATGTCAGTGATCCCCTCACCATGGAGTGTTCTACTCTTTTTCCTTGGCTGGGGTTTTATCCCATGAGGTTTTACCTGGCTAAGTTTTTTTAATGAGGGAATGCTTCATGATTTCCAAGCTTGACTTGTTTCATATGGTCAAGCTTGAGGGGGAGTGTTGAAGAAGAAACATGAAGAAAGGAAGCCCAATCGATCGATGGGTTTCTGCCACAAAACCCCATCGATCGATGGGAACTCTGCGGATGAAATGTGCTAAAGTAATCGATCGATTGTACAATACAATCGATCGATGGAACTAAAACTCTATCATATTACCTTGCATCGATCGATGCAGTTTTAGGGCAAAACTGCATCGATCGATTGGAGTCCTGCGACCACCAACTACACCAACCTCACCTACTTCACCTACTGTACCTACTTCACCAACTGCACCAACTCACCTTTCATTATCATGTCTGGAGCTTTTGAAAGACTTTACTGACATTTAAATAGAGGGGTTGTAACACATACCAAAGTAAGAAATATGAAATGAAAAACATGTTCTTCCCATTCTCATTCTCTCTCAAATCATAAACTCCTTCTATGTTTGATCATCTGTCTAACTAGTATATTCTTCTTTGTATTACTTCCGCAATTAAGCTATTTTAACAATTTTCACTCACATAATTGTATCCTAACCTGGATAATAACTTTGTCTTTTTATCGGATTTGACCTTCACAATATTTTAAAAAACTATATTACATCTCATTCACCATCGTTTAGGCCGCCACCTTACTTCTTCTCACCATGTCTGGCTTCTTTCTTCTTCTCTCTTCCATCTCCAACATCTTTCTTCTATCTTCGCTGCCATCAACTACTTCTTCCTTCTTCTAGACTTCTAGCCACCCTCTGTTTTCTGCTCTCAAACTTCACTTCCTTCTTTGCCTCTCTAGCTCCTGCAGCCGGGACTTCTTTCTTTACGGCGAGAAGGGTGGCACTGTTTGACCGAAAGAAGAGGTTGATGGTTCGTTTGAGCTATTGGCGAGAAAGGGCACAAGTTCTTTAACACCCATCGTTCCTTTGACAGTTACCATGTCTTTGGTTGCATCAATAGCCACCGTTTCCACCCCTGGCTCAAATATGTAATAGTAGTTTATAACATTAAAAGTTACTTTTGGCTTTAACTTGGATAAGAAATAAACATTCAACTGTCATTAGTTTACACAACATATACAATGTAGACACATTCTCACATAACATATAAGTCAATATGTTTTGATGGCACGTTCAAGAAAGAAAACCATGAAACAAAAATAACAGCATATAAAAAGCAAAATAGGTCGATCATATTAAACTTTTGTAGCTAAGAAAACTAAATAATTAAGTGTAAGGTTAGATACATATAGCTGGATGATATACGACCATTCGGACTGTCCTAGAGGAAACAGTTTGAAAATGATACTCACCATGGACTTTTGTCGATCAGAAACCATTCCCATTTTATTTTTTTTCCAGTTTTGATGCATCAGAATGCTCCTTCAGCCAATCTCTTGAATCCGGTGCTGTGACAAACTGCTGTCACAGTAAATATTGTCAGGAATTTGTGCAGCCTTCATGATTAGAACCAACTCTTTCTTATAACGGCATAGTCAAGTATCTCAAAATGCAAATATGAAATATAATACTTGAATTTTTGGTATAGTTTAAAACAAAGAAATAAAAGGAATGTGACAAATTATAACCTTTGCTTTGACGGTGATTGGAGAGTATCTTTGGAGTTGCTCCGGCGTACATTAACTACGGCTTCGGTGTTCACTTGACATCTTCAACAAAATAAGTTGTAAGATAATAAGTTTCTATAAAAAAACATTTAGCTTAGCAATGGACATGTCAAAAATCTCTCATTTTTTTTGTTAAATTAATATATCATGGAATATATAAGAGATGACCCAAAATTAAAAAGAAACAACTGACAAAAAAAATCAATAAAATATATTGTACATCTGCCTAATTATGTCAAATCGAGTAGTGTGATTTTCTAGATTAGAGAAACCAAGCTATCTTCAGGATGCAATAACCATAAGAGTTTTATGCCTAGCTCTTCCAATTTCTATGTATGGTTTGGACCCAGAAAAGAGGGTCATTTCACTAAAAAATTATTTACCTATAAACATACTAATTCCGGAGAAGATCACCTTTTCAAATATGATGACTTGACATACTTTTGTAGCCAATAGCACGCTTAAGAATCTAGCTTGAACCTGAGCATCTGAGGAGGGTCAAAGACATAACAACTTTTAACTAAGTGAATAGAGAGCCTATAGGCACATCATCAACATTAAACACCCATAGTCCCTTCTTCTTGTGAGCACATGATGAGAAGGTGCTCAGGCCTATTCATTAGTTTGTCCTATCCATCAAAACAACACCAACCAGTAAAAGTCATTACAAATCCAAGATAATCGAACAAAACTTCAACTTAAATAAGAATAACTTTATGTATTAGTTGACCTTTAGGAGGTCACACCTCCTGCTTACAAACCGTTTCGCAACACCATATTAGAACACATCAAAGAGACAATTTAATACTATAAAGGAATATACAAATTGCAAAACACTAAGGACTTTCTACATAAGAATAGGCTAACAGCTTACTTTCGAGCTTTGAATTGCACTTGAAAACATTGACCCAGATGTCTTAACTTAAATACCAGCTCAACATTCATAACTTAACAGTGGCTTAACAATGCAGAGGAAGAAGAAACATAATGAAACCAACAAAAGAAACCATACAAATAGAAGACTTGGATTTCACATTTACTATATCGACATGATTACCAAGACCCATAACCATGTAATAATCCTCCATCTTAGAGAAAGACAACAATTAGTTGTTCTTAATTGGATCACATTTATCTATGTATTAATATATTATCTATTCATATTCCAAAAACAGACAACTATAAGTCTAGAAGAAGCATTGAATTATTCAGAAGACGCATATAAAAAGGTACAAAAGTAAGAATCAGAATTGTGAAGAAGTTGAGGTATTGTGAGTGAGTAAGTGTGATAATAAACAGCCTTTGATCTGTTTTACGTGTTTAGCAATGAATCTATTATTATCACCAAACATATCTCTAGTTCTTCCTTTTTTCTGGCCAAAAGACTGGCTGCTTAGAGGCAGCAATTATCAATCTCGTGTTGCTAAACTGTTTTCTTTTCCTGTTCATGTGTTAGAGTTATTCCGAAATCTACACTCCGTTGATTAACTCCCACCTAAATAAAGCAAACACAGGAAGAAGCTTTGTTAGCAAACATCAAATAAGTTTGAATTATCCGTAAAAAGTTGGGCAAATAGAATTTTTAGATGGCCATGAGATATTAGTAAAAATGGAGTTTTTCTTATGCTGTGTCTAAACCCCAAAGGATGGTTTATATGACCATGTGGCAATATGCTAGGTTTTATCAAGCCACGAAAGAAATTTTGTGCAAATGAATTGTGACATATATAAACCTTTTTAAATCACCCCACATGCAAGTCATTTGGTTTTATGGTAAATAAAGTAACAACATGACCCAAATATAGAACAAGCGTATGTAAACCAGAACCCAGAGTAATCAGTAAAGGAGAAAATAAAAAATATGTCAGGAATGTTTAGACATGTGAAAAAATCATTCCATTAGTGTTTCTCTCTTGACAGAAGATCGACACAAACTATGAAAAAAAACAACTGATACAAAATATCCTCGAGGGTGTTAAACACACTCTTACCAAGACCAATTGGCGATGTTGTGAAGCTTAAATCTATGTGTTATTGTGAAACATATGTGACTGATAAGCCAGAGTAGCTGAAAAAGCTAGTTTGATCTAGGAGGATGCCGATGTCTTGTGTCCCCTCAAAACAAAACCACTTTCATGTAAATTAAAGGACGTCATATTGTAAAATACGTGGAAGTAAATGGTAATCTCAAACTCATGACTTACATCATTAGTAAATGCGCGATGGATCATGAACATATGTCATCCTGTTCAAAAGGATATGGATGCAAGGCTTTGTAGCAATGGACTTTCATGATCGACGCTCCTAGTTTTTTGGAGTTTGGGCTGAAAAAAGTATGTTGAAATGGAAAACTTCAATCAGCGGTTAGGGACATTGGTATAGACTAAAATTTAGGGAATAACACTCATGCATATTCTCTAACCCCAATAAAGGTCCAATCTTTTGCAATCGGCTGGTCCTGGTGAGAGAAACACTGTCGTACACAACGATAGGAGACTTGTCGGTGGAGACGGGAGACTTTTCGGTGGATTTCATGGATGTAGATTTCTTCAGTGGATATTTTTGATTGGGGTTGGAGTAGAGATCAGATGAAGCACTTTATATAGAAGGAGAAGATGGGGGAGGTGGAACGAAACCATTAAAAAGGATTTAAGATCATAACATATTGGTGTGGTAAGAAACCATTAAAAAGAGATTTAGGATCATAAAATATTGATGAAGAGTGGGTTATGGTAACGGCATAACGGCGAAGCGTAGATATCTTGATCGGTGACGACAAAGGGAAATAGTCGAGCCGAAAGTGTACAAACCCTGATTTGTTCAATCCTACAGGTTCAGAGATGAGCCCATTACTTGTTCATATTTTCGAAAAAGGATGATGACGTGGTAAATCGAAATGTTCTCATTGGCTAATTATTTTTGGTGACGTGGATAGCTTCCCCTTGCACCATATCTTCTTTTTAGTATTGTTAGATATATATATATAGTAGGATTTCTTTTTAGTATAAACAATTTTGTTTTATATTATGTATGGATTTTATTATTTTATTTTTTATATTTATTTGTATCATCTTATTATTTTAAATTTTATTTGTAAAGATTCAACGTTAATTTCTTTTCAATTGACTAATTTTTCTAATACGATTGTTTCATTGTTAATGAAGTTATGTTTTATTTTTATTATGTCGGTGTAAATATTTTTAATCTGTTTGTTTTAGTGAAATTATCTAATTTCATTTCTGATTATTTTTACTTTCTGTTTATTTTACATTGTGTTTTTTCTCTTAGATTATGCCAGAATATATTTATTATTTTCATATCAACGTTGAAATTAAGGTTGGAAAGTACATAGTATTTCAAAATTTTCACTTTTATTTGAATACAATAACCTTACATTGTGTGTTTACAATACTTACTAAACATATATTTATTTTACCATTGAAACCAACTTTATGAAAAAAATTTAAATGATTAATTTACTCTCAATTATATGTAACACTACTTTCACTATTTTCCTATAATAACTTTCACTAATTTTTATTTTTTATTTATTTTATGTTTTATTTTATATTTTTCTATTAAAAATGAATATTTATATGACCCTAAGAAGGTATGACTGATTTATTATGAAAGAAACTAATTAGTTATGTAACATAAAAACCAAATACTAATTGTTTCTAATTAGAAAGATATTTTTTTTTTAATTTTGTATATATTAAAAATCCAAAAGAACTATGTTATCCATAAATAACTATGATTTGGGGAGCAAAACGATACTGAGTAATATTTTTTTATCCAAAAAACTATGTTATCCAAAAAGATATATATATTTTGAGACGGCTGCGTAATTATTTTCCTCTCTCCTCTTTTCTCATCGTTGACAACCTTTTCTGTTTCGTTTGTCTCCGGCCCGGACGGCGCGTACCGGCGTCCGGAGGGTGCTCCTTCTAGTTTCTTCTTTCTCCCTTTGCTGCCGCCGCTTCATCAATCTTTCTCCTCTCCGATATGCGTGGTTTCGTGGGCTAGGGTTTGACGCCGGGATGTGCTCTGCTGCAGTGGTGCTTCTTCTCCGGTGGTCTCTCCGTTTTTCTATGGCATCGGCAAGGAGGGAGAGCGGCTGGTGGAGGTTGCAGTCGGCTTTTTGGGTTGTGGATCGAGATCGATTTTGAATTTTAGATCTCGTCTGGCTTCTCTCCGTCTGCGAGTGGGAGGGACGGCGTGGCTTCTCCGGGTCGTCGGTGGTTCGCTGCTTCGGGTCCAAGGAGTCATTCGGCTCGGGATGGAGTTTCTCGGCTCTCGTTGGTTTGTCGATCTTGGGTTCTCTTCCTCTTGGCGTGGTGTGTGCTAGTGGATCCTTTTACCACGACGGCGGGTTGTGGGTTTGAGTACGCAGTTGGGTTGGTGCTCGAGCTCAATGGCTGGCTCGCATAAGGTCTTGCTAGCGGTTTAAAGAGTGGTCGTCTATGCTGCTCTAGTCGCAGCGTGCTTTGCCTCCTCACTTACGGACCTCCTATTCGCGGTTCATGATCTGGTTTTCCTGATTTGTTTCTCTTCGAAGTCAGTGACTCTCGTTGGTTTCTCGAGGTTGAGGGTTTTGTTTGGGATATTGCCCTTGTTCTTCATTCTGTCTGTCCTTGTTGAGGCAAGTGATGGCTCTACAGCACCAATTTCAGTTCGTTGGTTCTCGGCGGCTACGGGGGTGTGGTGGTTCTCGTGTCTTTGACTGCCACATCTAGCGTTCGGTCTTCGCTCACATCTCAGCACTACATGGGTTTGCTTGAGCTTCTTGTGGTGGTGTGCGTGGCAATTGTGTGCAGGATGGGCTTAGTTTGTGGAGTACGGAGGTTGCGGCCCGTATTGCTCGGTTCATCATCATGTACATGTCGTATCCGGGCCTAATAATTGCTCGGTTTGGTTCTTGAAGGTGTGTTAGGTCGCTGCTGTTGCTGTTTGTTTGTGTAGGTAAGTACTTTGAAGCTCTCAGTGAGATGTTCTCAGGTGGGCCATTATCTTTAAGAGCGGACTTATCAGGGAAGCCAAAATTACTGGGTTCCGACTCTCGGTTTAACTTGGTTCATCTTTTTGCGGCAAGCTGATGGTGCGGATTTAGGCGAGCCTCAGGACTGCGGTCGTGGTTGTTGTTCTTGCCTTTCGTTACTAGATTGAGTCTGTGTTTAGTTTTTTTTCTTGTTTTATGTTTCGTGTTATCCTCTGTAATTCTGTCAAAAATGAAAAACATGGTAATAATATCTTTACATTTTATCAAAAAAAATGATACTGATAATTATATAATATAATTTTAAGCATTGACTTCATTAAATGTAATTGATTTATTAGATGTTAACAATTACTCTATATTATCACTACATCAAAATATTTTTTTATTCTGATTGTCCTTAGAACTAATTACTTATATATAATATTAAAAGTATTATTAAGCTATTAAGTTTTGAATAGAAATAATGGTTAATAATTATATGACAATTCTAAATCTTGTTATTACTTTCAAAGAGGGATGATTCATAACATTAAAGTACATGTTAAGATGTTAATGACAAAATGGTAAAAAAGTGAGAACTCATTTACAATTATATATATTAAAATCAAATATAAATAGTTGAGCTTCAACAATTCAAAAAGACCGTTTTCAAATTTTCTTTATTTCTTTTTATGCGTCTCTTTTCCTTCTCTTCGATCTGGAACGGTTCATTCATCGTTTTAGTTCGTTTTTTGGGTGTAATTGTTATAGTTCTTCTTTTGTGTGCATCAATATTTTTGTTTCTCTAAGTTTGAATGGATTTGACAAAGCGTGAGAAAGATGAAAGAGTGAAATTTTTTTTGTTTAATTCTTTCTTGATGGACCAACTTGTTAACTTCATCACTCAACCTCCAAGGTGAAGTAGCTCTTCCATTTCTCACAAATGAAAAAAACTTTCTTATAATAGAAATTTCTCTTTATGGATATTCTTGAATTAAAACGTTTAGTATTGGTGATTCGAAACTCTTTTTTGGTTGAAGCATATAAGATTAAGTCTTTTGGATTAACTTAAAATAACTATTCCTATTCCAATTCGATTACAATTTACTATGTTGGATTTATCTACATTTTTATATACTTACAGAGCTGAATATTATCCATAACAAGAGTTCTTGCCGAAAGGGAATAGTCCTAGATTGCCATGACTGAATCAACCTCACTGCGTCTTAAGCTTTCCCTCCGATAAACTGGTCCCTCACACCTCCCCGCAACGAAGACATCGGCATGTAGCGTCTCCCGAACAGAGTGATAGCTTGTCTGAAAAATCAAAGACTCAATACTTTAGAAAAAAACATTTGAAAATGTAAGAATGTTTGATGCTATTACTATTAGAAGAAGACGTATCAGACTACATGATAACACAATAAGGAAGCGACCATGAAATAGGCCAAGCTCTTGAAACTAACATAGTTCTTTATATAACACAAAGAGTGGTTCAGTTTATGCAAAGTTTGGCTCATCAATCTGGCTTGGATAGCCATATGAGAATCATCCGATAAGATGAGATAGAAGTAGGTTTTCTGTATTTGCACAGATTACCCTAGCAAGTGATGGGTCAAGAGCATGATCAGCATGTACCAACACACCAGTTCCTGTACGCAAAGATATATTCTTTTGGAAAATTCAGACCTTTAAAATCCAATATAGTACAGTAAAGAACATAGTCGAAGAGTTAAAGAAACATACAAACTATTATGAAATAACCTATAATTTTATAGTATCTCGAAATTTGAATAAGGGCAAAATTGTATACCCGTAGGCAGGAGATAACTCGTATTTAAGATAAAATATTACAGAGAGAGAAGAGAAGGTGTGTCGTTACAATTGATCGAAACGATCGTATATATAGAAGTTAAAAAGTAGGATTTACTATGCATGCATAGTGACATGGGCTCCACATAATTTATGTACACACAAAAATTCAACTTTCAGTGCTTGAATCTTTGACAATAGTTTTCGTCAAGTTTATAACGCTCCCCCTTGGAGACCGGTGTCACTATCGTCTTTTGCTTAGCATCTTTGTTGCCTCGTTAAAAACCTTTCTAGAAAAACCCTGTAGGAAAAATCATAGTAAGGTAAAAATAGTACAACCACGTAAGCTCCCCCTTGAATAAGCAGTCACAGATCCTTTTGATGACGCATTCCAATGTTATGGACATGTTTCCTGACAACCGCGGTAGGGAGCAATTTTGTGAAGAGGTCAGCTGCATTGTCGCATGATCGAACATATCTTACTTCAATCTCTTTATTCTTCTCCAGTTTTTGAGTGTAAGAGAAAAACTTCGGATGTATGTGTTTCGTCCTATCGTTTTTGATATATCCTTCCTTCGTTTGGGCAACACATGCCACATTGCCTTCATATACGATAGTTGGCTCCGTATTTCCGTCAATTCTACTACTTGTACATATGTGTTGGCTTATTGATCTTAACCATACACATTCTCTATTTGCTTGATGGAGTGCGATAATCTCAACGTGATTTGAAGAGGTGGCCACGAGTGTTTTTTTCTGAGAACGCCAAGATATAGCAGTGCCTCCGATCGTGAAAATGTATCTTATTTGCAATCAAGCTTTGAGTGGATCGGAAAGATATCCTGCATCTGCAAAACCAACCATTTTACCTTTTGAATCTTTAGGATAAAATAAGCCTAAATCGATGGTTCCTTGGAGGTAACGAAAGACATGTTTAATTCCATTCCATTGTCTTCGTGTGGGATATAAGCTGAATCTTGTCAACAGATTAACAACAAATGATATATCAGGTCGTGTACAGTTTGCAAGGTACATCAATGCTCCGATTGCACTTATATATGGTACTTCAAGACCAAAAATCTCTTTATTATCTGTAGATGGTCGAAATGGGTCATTTTAAATCTAAGTGATCTTACTACCATCGGCGTGCTAAGAGGAGTTGATTTATCCATGTTAAAGTGTTTCAACACTCTTTTAGTATATGTGGATTGATGCACAAATATACCACTTTGATAATGCTCAATTTGTAGGCCAAGACAATACTTTGTCTGTCCGAGATCTTTCATCTTAAATTCTCCTTTCAGATATTCTGATGCCTTTTGTATTTCCTTTTGAGTTTCAATAATATTAAGATCATTAACATACACCACGATTATCACAAACCCGAATGTTGTTTTCTTGATGAAAACACATGGGCATATAGGATCGTTCACATATACTTCTTTTGTTAAATGTTCACTGAGACGATTATACCACATATGCCCAGATTGCTTTAACCTATATAACGATCTTTGCAATTTTATTGCACATAACTCTTTCGGTTTGGAACTTAATGCATGTGGCATTTTAAACCCGTCAAGAATTTCCATGTAGATATCAATATTTAATGATCCATATAGATAGGCTGTAACGACATCCATAAGACGCATCTCGAGATTTTTATCAGCTGCTAGACTCATCAGGAATCTAAAAGTGATTGCATCCATAACAGGAGAATATGTTTCATCATAATTGATTCTAGGTCTTTGCGAAAAACCTTGGGCCACAAGACGAGCTTTGTATCTCGTAACCTCATTTTTCTCATTTCTCTTTCGAATGAAAACCCATTTATATCCTAGTGGTCTTACATCTGCAGGTGTGAGCGCAATAGATCCAAATACTTCTCGTTTATTAAGCGAATCGAGTTCGGTTTGTATTGCATCTTTCAATTGTTTCCAATCATGTCTCTTTTGACATTCAAAGCAGATTTTGGTTCTAGATCTTCAATTTCCTCATTTATTTCACTTGACACCATATATGAGAAAGCATCATCAACATCATCATGTTCATTTCTATTCCATATCTTCTTATTATGGATGTAGTTGATGGAAATCTCATGATTCCTTTCTGATTCATGATGCTCTACTTTGTCAGTGTTCTCATCATTTGTTTCTTCCAAAATACTTTCTGCTATTTTGGGTGTGTCATTTATCTCAACATCCTTTTGTTTTCTAGGATTTTTATTTTTATAACCAACAGGTCTTCCTCGCTTCAAGCGTGTTTTAGACTCACGTGTATCATCTGCTTTTCCTTGATCATTCAATACTTTGATACAAGCAGGAGTGTTGGCAGCTGGTATATGAGATTTAGTTACTGTTTTGGTATCCGTAAATGCATTAGGTAGCTGATTCGCTATAATCTGTAGATGCATAATTCGTCGAACTTCTAGTTCTGACTCTTTAGTAGGAGGATCAAGATATAACAATGAAGGTACACTCCATTTGATATTATTTCCTATATCTTTGTTTTCTCCCCCTAGAATTAGGAATACTTTTTCATCAAAATGACAGTCGGCAAAACGTGCCGTAAAGACGTCACCAGGTTGTGGTTCTAGGTATTGTATAATTGATGGCGAATCACAACCAGCGTATATTCCTAATCTCCTTTGTGGTCTCATTTTTCTACGTTGTGGTGGTGCTACATGCACATATACTGCACAACCAAAGATCCTTAAATGAAAAAAGGTTTGGTTCTCGACCAAACGCTAATTGTAGTTTGGAATACGTATGGTATGCACTTGGTCTAATCCGAATAAGTGCTTCTGTATGCAAAATGGCATGTCCCCACACAGAGATTGGGAGTTTTGACCTCATGATTAGTGGTCTTGCAATCAATTGCAGACGCTTAATTAAAGATTTGGCCAAACCATTTTGCGTATGAACATGAGCCACAGAATGTTCAACTTCAATTCATGTTACCATACAATAGTCATTAAATGCTTGAGATGTGAATTCAGCAGCGTTGTCTAATCTAACTCTTTTAATAGTATAATTAAGAAAATGTACTTGCAGTATGATTATCTGAGTTAAAAATCTCGCAAATGCCACATTTCGAGATGATAATAGACAAACATGTGACCATCTGCTGGATGCGTCAATTAATACCATAAAATAGTGGAATGGTCCACAAGGTGGATGTATTGGTCCACATATATCGCCTTGAATTCTTTCAAGGAACTTTGGTGATTCTTTATCAATTTTGGTTGGCGATGGCCGTATGATCAATTTTCCAAGAGAACATGCAACATATATCATTTTATTACCTTTAGAAATTTTCTGGATTTTCAGTGAATGACCATGTGAGCTTTTTCTATGATTTTACGCATCATTGTAGTGCCGGGGTGACCAAGGCGATCATGCCATAATGTGAACTCTTCTGGATTTTGTTTAACTACAATATTAGATTCGATTTCATCGATATAAGTATGATGCAATCCTGAAGAAAGTTTTGGAAACTTTTTCAATATGTGTTTTCTGCCACATTTATCAGAAGTTACATATATGCACTTCCTTCCATTCTCAGTTGTAGGCTGAGTATCGTATCCGTGATGATATATGCCATTAAAGCTCAATAAAATCCTTTTAGAACTTGGAGAATATAGAGCATTGTTTATGGAAAATTTTGTTCCATTTGGTAATATAAATTTTGTTCCTTTCAGAATAATGTGCGTTGTTTCACTATCTGGTATACAAATTTCTCGATTTTGTTTCTTGGATTTTATTCCATTAGCATTATGTTCCATTTCCGTAATTGCAATAAACATCAATAAAAAGAAAATCGTGAAATTCATTCGTATAATAATCATATAAGGAAACACACAATAATTATACATTAGGGTGATGTTAAAAACATCATTATTTGTTTAAAACATGAAATGTAATAATTATACATAGAAATACTGAATGCTACGAAATAGTCTTATTATAAGCATTTCAGTTCTCTTCTAGAGTAATCTACTCCAGCTTGTTTGCGAAATCAGAGGCTTCGAGGTACGATGTCCCCTCGAAATTTTCTGTTAGATTCACTTTCTTATCTTTGCCTCTTGTGGACGCTTCATATAACTTATACAGATGTGGAGGAGTACGACATGTACGAGACCAATACCCTTTACATCCACATCTGTAACATACAGTTTCATGCTTCTGGGTGGTATCCACTTGAGTTTCTTTACCCTTAGAAACTCATTCAGATCTAACCTATTTGTTAGATCCCTTCCACTTGGGAGTGTAAGTTTTTCCACGTTTGTTGTGGAAACGGCGGCCACGACCCCGACTAAATTGGATTCTCCTCTCTGAGTTTCCCATCGTCGTAGCATTTACTTCGGGGAATGCCTTGGCTCCCGTAGGTCAAGAATTGTGGTTTTTAATCAGAAGCTCGTTGTTTTTCTTAGCCAACATGAGCGCAACCATCAATTCAGAAAATTTTGTATACCCATATTTTCTATAAATTTCGGGCAGGAAATGAAGCTGTTTGTGGAAAGTGTTGTACGTCTTATTCATCATTTCTACTTCAGAGACATGATTACCACAATACTTCAGGAGTGAAACTATCCTCAGGACAGCGGAATTGTATTCCTCAACCCTTTGAAAATCTTGGAACCTCATGTTTTTCCACTCATCCAGAGGGTGAGGGAGATTGACTTCCTTCTGGTTATCGAACCTTTCTTTTAAGGCTTGCCACAGTTCAGCTGGGTCTTCTATGTTCGCATAGTCATGCGTAACATTCTCATCGAGATGTTTCTTCAAGAAAATTATCGCTTCAGCCGTATGTTCAAGCGGTGACTTGTTACCGATTACAATTGTTTTGGTTAACTTTTTCATCACCAGATATGGTTTCATGTTTGTGACCCATCCGACGTAGTTTTCGCCAGTTATTTTGAGAGCCGGAAACTGAAGATTCTCAATTCTTGCCATTTGAATTTCTAAAACACAATATAATAACTTTTATTAGAATTTCATAATATTTAAAATGAACCATTAAAATTAATCATACAAGTAATTACAAGAAAAAACACCGTATATAAAAGCATAGCAACATTTATGTTAAATTCTTCAACACAAAGACCGTACACACCGGCAAAGACTACAATCGCACACAAAACTAAAAACAAACTAATCATCTTCCTTCAAAGAAAAAATCTGGAGAAAATTATTTGAAAGTATTTGAGAGGAGATGAAATGTTTTGATGAGTTGAATGAATGAAGGATTAGTATATTAATAGATGAAAATTACTGTTCATGGCCATTGGAAAAAGGTAAAAAAATTTGAAATTTTTCTTTGTGACCGTTGGGGTTAAATCATTTGAACCGAAAAACAATATGAAAATATCGTAATAAGCAGTCAACCAGATTCAGTAATTTCATAATATTTTATATAGGTGACCAAATATTTATATAATATTCATAATATGCAAATATCAATATTATTCTAGTGATAAAATTATTTTCATTAAAACATTAAACAGATAATGCGGCGGCAGAGAGAAACCAATAATCATAGCATAATTAGCAATTAAGGTTTATTAACGAGGCGACATACCGCCTACATTAATATAGATAATAATATAAATTATATGGCGGGAAAGCCAAGCCTATAATCATACTTATAGTATATATAGTAATCTTAACGGGGCGACATACCGCCCTCATTAATATAGATAAATAATATAAATAAAACAACCATTACAAAATAATAAATAGTTATAAAGGCGGTATACCGATCATTATAGCAGGGTAAATATGATATATATAAATTTTACCGAATTGCAGAGTGATCATGCTGATAACGTGTTATGAAATAATTTATAATTTTATAGTATCTCGAAATTTGAATAAGGGCGAAATTTATACCCGTAGAGAGGAGATAGCCCTTGTTTAAGATAAACTATACAGAGAGAGAAGAGAAGGTGTCTCGTTACAATTGATCGAAACGATTGTGTATATATAGAAGTTAAAAAGTAGGATTTACTGTGCATGCATAGTGATCTGGGCTCCACATAATTTATGTACATACGAAAATTCAACTTTCGGTGCGTGAATCTTTGATAATAGTTTTCGTCAAGTTTATAACACAAACCTCCTTGTTTCTACGCTTCCGCCCGTTTTTTTTTCAGATGCTTCTCTAATTGTTTCAGTGACGAATTATTAGCGAGAATCTACTGACCAACTAATATAATCATAATTTCTCAGGACAAACAATAGAATGGAATCATGAGTGAATGATTAAAGTCTTTTAATATATCAAGATTATAGTGAACTGATAGATAGAGATCTTACACAAGATAGAGGTTGCGACATGATTCAATGATCTTCGCAAGAGGGGGGTGAACCTCGACGGAGGAGGTACAACGGGCAACCTTTAAATCGGTGATGAGGATTGAATTTTCTCTGGATGTTTTAAGAAGTTTATGATTGAGAGAATTGGATGAATGATTTTCACAGGAGAAGCCTTACCTTTTTATATTTGAAGATTCTTTTAAGATGACGTTTGGATTTAGCATCATTTTGTAACGTTTTGCAGATTACCGTTCTTCTAGCCAAAAAGATGAACCGAAGAAGAACGTGGTCGACAAAAGCTGGGATCGAAAATGCAACCAAGTTTTTCATTAATACACGTGTCATTCTCTCCTTTTTTATTTAATGACGTGGTAACCTCTAGAGAGGTAACTGTAATTTATATAAATAAATTTTCTAACTAAACTTACCAAAAGTACATTTACTTTTTCACCGAATTATTCTTTAACCAACTTTTACCGTAAATTAAATAAATTTATTTAAAATATGAATATGAACTTTAAATGTTATATATTTATGTATGTTATTATTTCATTTTATATACAAAATATAAATTATAAATGGTTTTCTTAAAACATATAAAGTTATTTCTAAAATATATGTTAAATAGTTTTGATGATGAATAAAATTTACACATATGAATTATAAGAAAAAAATAATTTTAATTTAATATTTCTTCAAAAATGAACATAGAAGTAAAATTTCTTTGGCATATAAAAAAATTCGAGACATATATATCTATATATTTATCTTATTAAATATAAATGCATTTATTTTGAAAAGATATATTTATTAGTATTCATAAATATAATAATCAATGTTTTAGTTTATAAATAGATACATCAAAAATAGTTATTGTAGTTAAAAATATTAATTAACTAATATGTTACATATCATATCATTTTGATTGGTTTTATATTCTACCACAATATGAGTAACCAACAAATTATAGACAATTAAAAACATCCTATCATCATAATATATATTATAATTGAGCAAACATCCATACAGACACATATTTATGCAACCATTACATTAATTTCATATGTCTATTTCATTAAAATTACTAGTATGAGTGCAGAGATCAAATACTAGTCTATATTATTAAGATAGACGTAGAAATAAGAATTAGCCCTTAGACTTACAACGTATTTACAACTCTATGCCACTGAAGTAATTAAATAAATCTATCTTTAAGTAATCATTGTCTTTTCCAAAATTAATGAATTAGTAATCACTCCTAACTCTATGTTTTCCATGTCTTTTCTAAAATTAATAAAAATTTCCTAAATTAATTTCAAAATAAATTCAGTATAATTTTTTAATTTAGGGGGATTTTCCAAATATGACTCAAAACTTGATTTTAAATGCAAAAGTGTATCTCAACCCAAATCAAATGCAAAAGTAACTCAAAAGGCTAGGGAAATTATAAATATCCCCTCATAACTAAAGAAAAGCAGTATAGTAGTTTACTATTATAACCTTACGAGTGAGAAAACTTCCCCGAAAGTCTTCCCATGGTGTAGATCTTAAAAACAATTTATAAATTTTATAAACAAATATTTTGATTAGTAAAAAATTCTAATACTGTAATTATAGACATTTATAAATGATGTAAATTTTGATTTGCTAAAATTGAATAGTTTTCAACATAGATGAGTGAATGTAGGTTAGTCATGATATTTTTTTGTTTAGGGTTCGGTAACTGTGTTATAGTATTGTATGTGTTTTTAGGGTTAGATTGTGGTATCTTAATTTTTTTTTTCAAAAAATAAATTTGACCTATATGTGTTTAGTTTTGATATATTAGACACTTTATAAGTTTATTTTAAGTTTAATAAAGTTTTGTATGTGATTTAGTAATATATTTGATTTTGGGGTTTTGGACTTAAATTTTCGAAGATATAATGCACTAGAAGACTTACTAGAAGACTTAACTACCATTTTCCGCTTAATATTTTAGAAGAATTTAAGTTTCCCACCTATTGTTAAGTCTTCCAATAAGTCTTCCATAAGTCTTCCAGTGGAAGTCTTAAGTTTTCTATAAAATCTAGTGTATTAGATCTTAATAATAATTTAATAACTTCGTAAAAATATTTTGGTTAGAGAAAAATCTTAATCATCTAATTATAGACGTTTTAATATATATAAATTTAGATTTTAAAGTTTAATTAAATTTTAAAAGTTGTTTGTTTCTAATTAGTTAATTATTTTGAGTTAAGGGTATATATGACTTAAGTCTTCCAACAAATAATGCATTAGAAGACTTCCGCGGAAGTCTTCTGCGCGAATGGTGAACTTAGGGTCAAGATTCCAGGAGTTATTCTATTAGAAAACTCATTTGAAAGTCTTCTAAATCGAAAATATTTAATTTTATTGGAATTTTTGTCTTCTTATATAAAGAAAAATTTACACATTATCTCTCTTCTTCTCAAATGACTGCAACAAATGTACTTTTCTCATTCTAAAACTCTCAAACCTCTCTCTAACTTGTTTGGACTTAAAAAACCAAACTTTATATCAATTTCTCATTTTTATCTCATGTTTCTCACTTATTTATTTTGTTTTTGCATGTTTTTCATCACATGGTTCTCATCTTCCACTTCTTTAAAGGTAGATCTATAAATCATATTTTATCATTTGATAACTTCTTGTTGCTTAAAGTTCTTAACTTCTGAAAAATCTTTTTGTTGTTTTAAGTGCTTACCTTATTTTTGAAGTTTTTCAATGTTTTGAAGTCAACTGAATGTTTTTGGATATGCAGGTCTTTCAGATCTGAGACGACTTTGAAGACTTTCATGGAAATCTTCTCAGAAATCTTCCAACAAATAATGCACTAGAAGACTTCTGTAAAAGTCTTCTGGACGAATAGTAAATTTAGGGTCTAGAAGACTTTCAAGTAAGTCTTCCAGAAGGTATTTTATTAGAAGACTTTCATTAAAAAAAGCTAAACTTTTTATTAATTTCTCATTTTCATCCCATGTTTTTCTCACAGATTAATTTTGTTTGGATATGCATGTTTTTTTAGATCTGAGATGACTCGGAACATGGAAGTCTTCTCGGAAGACTTTCATGGAAGTCTTCTCGGAAGTCTTTTAACAAATAATGCACTAGAAGACTTTCGCAGAAGTCTTATGGGCGATTAGTAAATTTAGGGTCTAGAAGACTTTCAAGTATGTATTCTAGGAGATATTCTATTAGAAGACTTTCAATTAAGTCTTTCATAAAAAAAACCAAACTTTATATTAATTTCTCATTTTTATCTCATGTCTTTCTCACTGATTTATTTTGTTTGGATATGCAGATTTTTCAGATCTGAGACGACTTGGAAGACTTTCATGGAAGTCTTCTCGAAAATCTTCCAACAAATAATGCAGTAGAAGAGTTTCACGGAAGTCTTCTAACGGAGTGTTCTCTTATGTTATGGAGTCTAAACTTGTTTTTGTAGAGGAATGATCTATAGTAATTTTGTTTATGATCGTTTTATGATTTATAGGTATACTCTTTAAATTGTGAATTCTCTTATAAATTTAAAGAGATATTAATGAAAAAATTGGTAAATATATTCATGTCTACAATATTATTTTGCCAAAAATACTTGACATTATTAATGTTCTTGATACAAATTCAATAGCAAAACACAATAACACAAAAAATTACTCAAATTTACTATGGCTAAAGGTGAATACTTCTCAAGAAAACTTAGCCAAATTCACCAAATATCAAATGTTACATAAATACTTAAATATATTCTGAGCATCAAGTTCTATACAAGTAATAGAATCCGGATTTGCTAATGCAATTTGCTCCAAACATGAAGGCAACCGCTCATACTCATCTTCTGGTTGACATAGATATTTTAGCATTCAAAAGTAGAGAACATTAGCAAACAAAGAAATCGAGGTCAAAAAATTAATCATTAGCTAGAAACATTAATAAACATATATGCTAACTTTTAATTTATCACCAATAAAGTTATGAATTTCATTTAGGACCACAAATATTGTCTAAAACACATGAATTAACAATAAAATTTTAAAAAGCCATTTTAAATTTGAAGACAATGAAGGTTTATTATACATTATCGAGAAGACTTTCGTGAAAGTCTTCCAAGAGAAGACTTTCGTGAAAGTCTTCCGAGAGAAGAAATTTCTTGGTACTAATAACACCTATCTTGTCATTTTGAGTAGCCACCTAAGTGAAATTGAATTATCTACACTTTTAACTGAGCTTAAAAAGTTTAGAAAAGCAATATGCTACTCACTTGAAGAGTTTAAGGGAAAATCACCCTCCTTGTGCATGTACATAATCCATCTAGTGGATGAATCAATGACTTCTATAGAGCATCAAAGAAGGTTAAATCCCAACTTGAAAGATGTTGGTAAGAAAGAGATCCTTAAACTCTTGGATGCTGGTGTGATTTACCTTATTTCTGATAGTACTTGGGTATCTCATGTGCACATAGTTCCCAAGAAGGGTGGTATCACTGTCATTAAAAATGATAAGGATGAATTGATACTCACAAGAAAAATAACATGTCATAGAATGTGCATTGATTATCGAAAACTTAATGCTGTATCTAGAAATGATCATTTTCCTCTATCATTCATTGACCAAATACTTGAGAGACTTGCAAATCATCCCTATTATTTTTTGCTTGACGGATACTCAGATTTCTTCCAAATACCCATACATTCCAATGATCAGGGAAAGACAAAATTCACATCCCCTATGGCACTTTTGCCTACCGAACTATGCCATTTGGGTTATGTAGTGCACCAACAACTTTTCAAAGAGCAATGATGTCTATATTTTCTGATCTTATTGAAGATGTTGTGGAAGTCTTTATGGATGACTTCTTTGTGTATGGATTTTCCTTTGCTGCATGTTTGTCTAATTTGTGCAGGGTTTTGCAAAGGTGTGAGGAGACAAACCTTGTGCTTAATTGGGAAAATATCATTTCATGGTCAAAGAATGGATTGTTCTGGGACACAAGATCTCGGAGAGAGGTATCAAAGTGGATAAGGCGAAGATTGATGTGATGATTGGTTTAGCTCCACCAAGATCAGCGAAAGACATCAGAAGCTTCCTGGGCCATGTCGGATTCTATATGAGGTTCATCAAGGACTTCTCAAAGACAGCAAGACCACTGACAAAACTGTTATGCAAAGAGGTTGTCTTTAACTTTGATGAAGAGTGTCTTGAAGCCTTCAAGAAGCTGAAAAGTGAACTTATTAGTGCTCCTATTGTTCAGCCACCAGATTGGGATCTTCCACTTGAGATCATGTGCGACGCTAGTGATTATGCTGTGGGAGCAGTGTTGGGGCAGAAGAGAGACAAGAAAACCCATGTCATCTATTATGCAAGTTGAATTCTTGATGATGCTCAAATGAAGTATGCTACAACTGAGAAGGAGTTTCTTGCCATAGTGTTTGCTTTTGAGAAGTTTAGAAGCTACTTAGTAGGCTCCAAAGTGATTGTCTACACTGATCATGATGCACTAAGACACATTTTGGCAAAGAAAGATGCTAAACCAAGGTTGTTGAGGTGGATTCTGTTGTTACAAGAATTTGATCTTGAGATAAAGGACAAACCCGGAGTCGAAAACGGGGTAGCTGATCATTTTTCACGAATGAGAATTGACTGAGGTATTCCCATTGACGAAGGTCTTCCCGAAGAGCAGATTATTGCCATCAAGGCGGTTATGAAGCTTTGTGAGACTGGAAAGAAGCTTGAAGAATTTAAAGCAACTGAGGAGAAGAAACCTTGGTATGCTGATTTAGTGAACTACTTAGCTTGTTGAAAGGAGCCTTTGGGACTTGAGGGCTATGCTAAGAAGAAATTCTACAGGGACGTGAAAAGATACTACTGGGATGAACCTTACCTCTACATACTTTGTAAGGACCAACTCTACAGAAGAGTAGTAGCTGAAGAAGAAATTGAAGGGATCCTTGTGCATTGTCATGGATCATCATATGGAGGACACTTTGCCACTTTCAAGACCGTTGCTAAAGTTCTATAAGCTGGATTTTGGTGGCCACACATGATTTTTTCTCAAGATGTGATTCATGCCAGAGAAGAGGGAACACTACCAAAAGGAATGAGATGCCTCAAAACCCTATTCTGGAAGTTGAAGTGTTTGATGTATGGGGTATCGATTTCATGGGACCATTCCCGTCCTCCTTTGGGAACACCAATATCCTTGTGGCCGTTGACTATGTATTGAAATGGGTAGAAGCTATAGCAAGTCCAACCAATGATGCCAATGTGGTTCACAAGATGTTTAAAAGCATCATCTTTCCAAGATTTAAAGTTCCTAGAGTAATAATCAGCGATGGATGTTCTCATTTCATCAACAAACTGTTTAAGAATCTTCTTAGGAAAAATGGTGTAAAACAAAAGGTGACAACTCCATACAATCCTCAGACAAGTGGACAAGTGGAGATTTCTAACAGAGAAATTAAATCCATCCTAGAGAAGACAGTTGGAACAACACGAAAAGACTCGTCCATCAAGCTTGATGATGCGCTATGGGCCTATAGGACAGCATACAAAACTTCTTTGGATACTACACCCTTCAACCTTGTCTATGGAAAAGCTTGTCACTTACCAGTGGAACTTGAATACAAGGCTTTGTGGGCTGTTAAGCTTCTCAATTTTGACATCAAGACAGCCCAAGAAAAAAGACTTATCCAGCTAAGTGAACTTGATGAGATACACCTTGATGCTTATGAGAACTCAGCAATCTACAAAGAAAGAACCAAGGCTCTTAATGATAAGAAGATTTTGAAGAGAGAGTTCAGTGCTGGAGACCAAGTGTTGCTCTATAATTCTCGGTTGAAGCTGTTTCCCGGGAAGCTCAAGTCAAGATGGACAGGTCCTTTCAGGGTTAAGGAAGTGAGGCCATATGGAGCCATAGTGTTGTGGAGCAAGGATGGAAAAGACTTTATAGTCAATGGACAAAGAGTTAAGCTCTACTTGGGAACTTAAAGTGAGAAATGGAATCTCGGTTCCATTATCAAACCCTACCCTCGCTTAACCCAAAATAAAGGAAGTCAAGCTAGAGACTTTAAACAAGCTCACTTGGGAAGAAATCCCATGTCTATCTTTCTATATATTTTAGTTGTTTCTATTTTATTTTTATTTTTATATTTTAAGACTATGTGATGTTTGTGAGTGAGTCTTTTCAGGGGTGAAAGTTAATCAGGTGTAGAAAAAAACTGCTTTCAAGTTTCCAAAAATTTACCGCCTGTAGCGACCTCACTTAGCGACCACATCAAGTCGCTACGCAATTTGCGAGGTCTGTAGCGACCATGAGTAGCGACATTACCAAATCTCTACGGATTCGAAGACGAAATCCGGCTAAGGGTCGTAGCAACCACAGCAAGTCACTACGGAATCATGAGCTTTTGCGGATGGTGTAGCGACCAGGTGAAGTTGCTACTGACCCAGGTGATTTTGCGGATGCCGTAGCGACCACTCCGTAGCGACCAAGACAAGTCTCTACATGGGCCACGTAAGTTTTTCTTTTACTCTAAACCGGTCCAATCGGACCAAAACCGACCACCCTCCCCCCTCCACTCGATTTAACCCTTCTCACCCCTTCACTTTCCCCTCTTCTTCCCCAAAACAAAAACAAAAACTCTCTCAACACAACAACCAAATTCCCCCAATTCTGCACCAAATTCACTTGTTCAGCTTGCTACCAACTCGAAATTGCTTCCTAAATCCATATATTCCATCTTACCATTCAATCAAGCAACGATACAAAATTTTTGGGTTGATTCTTCTTCATGGAAAATTTTCCAACTTTTCAAAAATTGTTGCATGCCTAATTTTTTTGTTGAAAACTAGTTATTCATGTTCATATATGCTTGTTTCTGGCTTTGGATTGATGAATTTCGTGGTAGATGAGTGCGAATTGGGAATTTAGGAATTAGGTTCTTCGTGTTCTTGAGACATAAAAAAAATTGGGGAAAATGGATGTTTTTGCTTGGATTGGTTCCAATCAAGTGTTCTATAACTGCTGTCAAGAGATTACTTCACTCCAATTTGTTTAGCACTTTTTTGATAAAAGATTGATTGTTGGACTGAGATTAAAATGCCTTGTTTGTGTTCGATTTCAGGTACCAATGGCGAGAACCACCAGATCAAAGGGAGCTAACAGAAACCGCAATCCACAAAGAAAGATAGAGGGTGAGATTGAGTTAGAAAGGAAAAAGCTTGAAGAGATTGAGAGGGAGATTGAATACGGCCTTCAAGCCCCAACATATAGTGAAGATGAGGTTCCCCCAAGACCGGTTAAGAAGCCCAAAGGAAAAGGAAAAGGAAAAGGAAAAGGAAAAGGAAAAGGGAAAGGGAAAGCCACGACAAAGGAAAAGGATAGATCATTCATCCCAACAAGATCCCAACTGTTCAGTCACCTCCAAAACGATCTTGCGTGGGCACCAACGAGGTTTTCCTGCCCGCTATTCCTCCAAGAAACAAGGCTTATGATGGAGTCTTTCGGATACTGTAAATCATGAGACTGCAATCCCTCCTTGCAATGGAAGCCCAGCCTATGTATGAAGAAGCCTCACAACACTTCCTATCATCACTGGAAGTGTCGCCCCTTACCGATGGACCAGCTGAGTTTGGGTTTGGAAGAATCCAATTCAAGGTGAAAGGGAAGCTCTATAACTCAGTTACAAGGAGATCAGCGATATCATGGGGTTCAAGGATAACAAGCACAACGATCTTCCTTGGAACTACAACATCCCCGACAGAGTTTGGCCTCTTATTGCAGCGTTTGGTCATGACCCTCAAAGAAACAAGAACACCAGCATTTGAAACCTTGTGATCAGATATGTCCACTGCATCTTAGCCAAAACTCTCTTTGCCCGACGAGAATCTGGTAATGTTTTGGACAAAGAGTTGACAATGATATCCATGGGGCTTATACCATAGTTTCGACAAGATGCATTTTACACTGATGACAAAGATATCTTTGCAGACTTTGGGCGGGTGGGTTTCTTCGTGAGGAGACTAAAGTACTACCAGGACTGGGCTTGGACTAACCATGATAGCACACCTCATCTGAGCATCGGCGGCCTGATCACACCACTACTCAAAGCCGCAGGAGTCCTCCTCCATAGTGAGACTCCTCAGGCCCCTTTATACATGGATGGTCCTTACATGAAGAGGACCAAATATCTTTCAAGGATGTTTCAAGGCCAGCATGTCTATTCCTTCTCCATCGAATTTGAGCACACAAAGCTTCTCTTACCAAACCTGCGGGTTCTCGTGGTCCGTAGCAAGTCCAGCATCTCATTCTACCTCCCTAAAGATCTCCAGCTGGGCCCACACGATCCACTGGCACAGTCCCGAATCAAAAGAAAATTGCGAGATGATCAACTGCTGGTTCATCCTCATCTGTTGCTGCCACTGCTACTCAAGCACCTATCCCAGCATCCACTTCACGAGCTGCACCTGAGATCCAAGAGGAGGAACACACACTCTATGGCCTTCCAGCTACTACTTCACGCCCCACACTGGAGCCCTTCCGAAGGGTCCTTTGCGCGATGCCCATGAGTACATTGGGAAGCTTGAGGGATGGAACATGATCGAGGATAAAACCATTCACAAGCTGTCAGCCAAATACAAAGCGCTGAAGAAGACAGTGAAAGTGAATGCTTCATCCTCAACAAGGTTTATGAAGAGAGTCACCGATGTTCTGGTTAGAGCAGGGGTAGGAGGCTGTAAAGCAGAAGACCTCATCATGGCTGAAACCTCTGCTCCAGATCCTCTCCGCCAGACTCGTCATGGAAGAGGGCGTACAACCACAAACATTGCTCAGCTCCGTAAGAGGCGAAAACCTTCTCCTGTTCGTGGAGAATCTGATAATGAATCTCCCTCTCTGGACACTTCCGACGAAGAAGACAAAGGCTTTGAGATAGGCAACCAGCAAGACATAGAAGAGAGTGACGAGGGCGATGTAGGAAGCGAGGACGAGGACGACGAGGAGGCCATTGCCTCCGATTCATTTTGAGGTATCTCCATACCTTTATCATTGTAAATATTCATTTTTCGGTTCTCTTTCTCTATTGAGTACATAAAGACTGTGTTATTCAAGTTTGGGGGAGGTAACAAGTATTTAACCATGTTTATTTTGCCTTTTTGCATTGATTCCTACATTGTACATAGTTATTTGCATCGGAAAAAAAAATTGAAAATTTTAAAAACAACAAAAAGAATCATTTAGGTTGCATCATTTCATCGTTAGGATTGAGTCTAGAGCATATAGATTGCATTCATATTGCATAGGGAGCAAGGATTGTATTGCCTCATAAAGAACACATGTCTAGAACTCAAAATGACACCCTAGTTAAGCATAGCAAGTATCTTAAGCATCTCCTGAAATACTTGTAAGCTTCGAGCCTTGAAAACTCTTCTTGAAACTGGTTGTTGCTTGATATTGACATTGTTCTTGAAACCAACTCCAAACTGAAAGAGGGCTTAATGAACTTAATATATCTTGCTTATGGACTCTTGTATACTTGATCATGGATCTTATACACATTTGGGTTTATCTTTATCAATTGCACCACTCTTTGAAAACCCAAATGGCACTCCTTACCCTTTAACCCTTACCATTCTTTGAGACCTTAATTGAATTTGCTTGAGTGAGTTCTTTTATTGATAGCTTGTCATGTGTAAAATCTTGAGAGTATTGGGAGCGACATTGGCTTATTCTCATCTTTGGCTAGCTATAAGACCTCATTTGAGCTAGCATTTAGGAGTGGGAAGTGTGTTGGTGATTATAAGCTTTGATCTTGGGTTTTGAGGTGAGAGATAAGTAGAAGGAATGAACTAAAAGAGAGATGAAAGAAGATGGCCACTAGGAATCAAAGAAAAATAAATAAAAGCTCTTGGTACTTTAAGCAAAACCCCATAGAAAAAAAAAGAGAGATAATAAAAGGTTGGAGGAAAACAAAAAGAAAAGAACGGATCTAAGTAGCAAAACAAAAGAAAAAAGATGTCCCTAGTTGGTTCAAATAAAAGAGAAAGAGAGAGTTCATTTCATGAGTGAGAAAATGTGTCCTTCTTAGTCTTTG
Source organism: Moricandia arvensis (assembly GCA_905132765.1). NCBI lineage: Eukaryota > Viridiplantae > Streptophyta > Magnoliopsida > Brassicales > Brassicaceae > Moricandia > Moricandia arvensis. The sequence continues at coordinate 40,305 of CAJHQP010002601.1, forward strand.
GGATAAAAAGGGATGAGATTAACACCAAGAGAAAGGGTAGAGCTTGAAAGTGTTTAGGAAAATGGTAAAATAATGAGAACAAACCATTGTATGCATGAATTTCTCATTTTCTTAGATAAATTTTGTGTAATGTTCAAGCTCCTTTTCTTGAGTGTAAGTCACCAAACAATTTGAACCCTTCTTCTATCCTCATTAATCTATTTCCACTTACCAAACCAAGTGATTGAGATCAAGTTTCTATTAGCAAGAATTTGCTTTGTCAATTTGTTAATGAATGTGAGAGTTGGTATAGAGACTTGTTGGTTGATGAGCATTGCATCTAGTGTAGAGGCATAAGAGTCTTGATAGGCCTTGAGAATATAGAGTGTACTAAGAGAGTTTGCTCAAGCTATTTACTATGTTTGCCTAGGATATGATGTTGAAGGCTAGGAAGTGTATCTTTTGGTTCTGAGCTCCCAAATTCAAACCTCTCTCCCTTGCTTGCTCTTGAAATTTCACTTGAGGACAAGTAAAAGACAAGTTTGGGGGAGTTGATATCTCACATATTTACATTGTTTTGATCACCTATCTTTGCATGTTTTCATCATTTAGACTCGCATTTAGACATGTTTAGGTTGCATTGCATTTTTCTATATCAGGTATTGGAGTTCTTTATTGGTGAGTTCAAAGGCAATTGAGGCTAATAAAGAGAAGTTTGGGATGAAAGATAAATTTGGCACGAGTGTAGCGACCACAACGTAGCGACCAGGAGTGGTCGCTACAGACCCACGCGAGAATTGTGGATGTCGTAGCGACCATCCGTAGCGACCAAGACAGGTCGCTACAGTTCCTTTGAAACTTGGTGGCGACTAAGTATCCTAGCGACCTTCTTGTAACGGGATAGACAAGTCGTTAGGGGCGTAGAAACCTTATTTTTACGGGTTCGCCCTGATTTGTTGGGTCGACCCAGTTCATTTTTGGACTACTATTTATGCTTTTAAAACCTAATTAAAAGGGTACTCTGGTTTTTATCTAGAGACACACATTACTTTTGGTGAAAAAGATTGAATCTTTAACCCTCTTTGATCCTCTTACTTTTGGTTCACTGATTATTCTTGATCATTAGGCATTATTAACTATGAATCATCTTTGGTTTTTGAGTTCATCATGTTTGCTAGTGAGTAGTTACTTTTAGGACTCATGGGTTAGGGTGATCTAGGGTGATTGAGTGATAGCTTAGAGTGTTTAGTGTTAGATCATTCATGTTCTATGATTATCTCTTGTTTCTAATGCTAGATTAGACTTGATCACTTTGATCTAGATCATTAGACAGTTTATACTCGAAAGGTGTTCGATAAAATGTCTGAACCAAAGTGATAATTCTCTTTACTTGCTTAACCAATGATAATTGATGTTAGGGAAGTTTAGATAGTTAATAGACCTATTCTTAATGATTGCTTGATTTAACTAGACCAAAGACATTTGATGTTTAGTGGTGCGTCTAGACTAGTAGAACCAGTTTAATGGTGCGTCTAGACTAGTAGAACCAGACTGATTGTTGTGTTAACATTCTAAGTTAGATCTCAGCACCCAAAGTCAATATTCCTGCCCATGGGTATTTTGTTCCTCAATTGATTTATAATTTCAGTTTTTACCCTGTGTTCTCTTGTTAGTTCATTTCACACATCAAAACCGATTGCACTTAGATTAAGCTCGTACTTGTATTCTCATTGCATCATGATCACTTAGGATTGGATTGACACTCATCTATACTACTTTGATTAGGATAGAGTAAAATTCTTTATCAATTTCCACGGACCATAAGAAGACTTAATGTAAAAGTTGAGAAAACTTTCGTGGAAGTCTTCCGTTGGAAGACTTACCGGTAAATCTTCTGGAGAAAGTCAAATTTCTGACACAGATCGGTCAATTGCAAAACTAACATGTTTATATAGGAAGACTTCCAGGTAATTCTTCCTAATTTTTTTTGTCAACAAAGAAATGTTGGAAGACTTCCACGAAAGTTTTCTCTAAAAAACACACAGAAAGTCAATTGCAAAACTAACTTATGTTTTTACTAGGAAGACTTCTGTGGAAATCTTCTCTGTTGAGAAGACTTACACGTAAGTCTTTTTCGCGAACAAATCTGGGTAAACTATTCAATTCATACCTTAAACCACTGAGAAAGCTTGTTTAGTTATCCAAGCACACATAACTTCACCAAGACAGCTACCCAATCGTTAATGCCTAGGAATCATGAGCTTGAATGGCTATATGAACCTTAAAAACTTTAGAATCAAAAACCTTAGTTTTTTGGATGAATATAGAGATAAATTGAGAGAGATGTGGTTTGTGGTTAAGATATGGGATAGAATGAGTGAAAATCGATTTTTTGATAATTAAGAGCTTCATATTGGTTGTTCATGGTTGTTGGGTGAATTGATGGTAATGGTATTTTTCGTAAATAATTGATAAAGATGGGGATGATAGAGTAGAACACAATTTTCAAAGACTTACTTAAAGTCTTCCAATAAGTCTTATAATGACATTTTCGTGAATAATGAAAACTTCTCGATGAATAGGTTATGTCAAAATTCCAAAACAAAAAAAAGTTAGTTTTGTGTTTAACTTCAAGTTTTGAGTCAATTTGCAAAATCATCTTTAATTTATCTATTGCATATTAATACCATAAACATTAATGCCATCAATAAAATACACAAAATATTTATGTAACTATTTAAGTTACATTTGTCTCGCTTCCCCCCCCATTACCTATGTTACTCTACTTTTTCCTCTTTTTTTTCAACAAACTCTACTTCTTCAACAATATAAATATATTACATGCACTACTATAATTACTAGGATCGGTCCGCGCTACGCGCGGAATATGTTTTACATCTGATGTATGTTACTATATAATTGTATGTTTCGTGTGCATGTCTTGTATGTAAGCTTTTGCAAGAATAGTGTATATTATCGTTATGCTTTAAAATAATGTTGTGTGTTTAGGGATTTTGTATGAGGTGTAGATGGTGTTTTGTTGTATGTTTCTGATAATTAATAATCCATAATTGGTTAGTTAATTGTGGGTTGCTATAATTTGAGCTCTCAAGAGTGTGCATGTGGTTCAGATGATTATAATTTGTAAGATTGGATTGGGCATTACATGATTGCATTGGGCATAACATGGTTGCATTTTGTTATGGTTCATGTTTTGGTTAAATATCATATAGAAGAGTTGATTATAATGTTGAAAGTATAAATCTAATTATATTATAGTTTAACACTTAAATTTATATTTAGTAAATTATATTTTCGGTTCGGTTATGGTTTTAAATTTGGTTAAGTTCGGTGAAATTTGAAAAAATAATTTAGTTTTTGGTTCGGTTCGGTTTTCAATTCTCATAAAAAACTTAAAAATAACCGAATTTAACTGAAAAACCGAATCGAAAGTAACCGAATTTAACCAAAATAACCAAGTTTGACTAAAATAACCGAAAATATCTGAATTTTTAGAAAATTATGCCAAAATTAATCGGAAACCAAAAAAATTGGTTGTTTTCGAAAATAAAAGTGAAAACCAAAAATAACTGATCTACAAAAATAAAGTGAAACCAATAATAACCGAACCAAATCCTAATTTGATTAATTTGGAAATTGGTTTACAGGGCTAGCTTCATTCGAGTATTTCGGTTATAGAAAAGTCCTTATCTACACTTGCTGTACTTCAGATTGGTCCAGAATACAAAAGTTGAACCTATATTAACATTTTTCACCTTAGGCCCAATCTCTTACTCCTATTCTTATCTTCTTCTTATTTTCTCCCTCGAAGACCTACGGCGACGACAACTTCTTCTCATCTTCCTTTCTAGAAGCCCTTCTTAAATCAACGAAGATTGAGTGAGTTGGTGACCTTTCCCACTCGTGTTCTGAAGACTCCAATGGCTCGTACGCAACTTCTAATCTTCATTTTCTCTCAGCTCCAGTTACTTCATCAAGTACCGGCTTTAGCTTATTGAAGCTTTGTTTGATTCTCAATGAAATCTGACCAACAACCAGCTTCGTTCGGATTGTCTTTCCCCCCCCTAAAAACACGTCCTTGCCACTGAAATACCGTAACGAAAGGCTATTCCTGCTTTCATGTTCAGATCTTTGTCGAAGTTATGTAGTGTCCGGTAGAGACTATTCTCGATCCTTCTAAACCGAGAAGAGAAGAAGATGAGGTCTTCCAGTAAATATGAAGTCATTTACTTGTGCTTCCTGTAAATATTTCCGTAATAGTGTCCAACTTTGTCTAGATCGACACGACGACGGCAAGGTTATCCGAAAAAGAAGAAGATGAGGTCTTGGATTTTCCATAAAATTTTGGGTTTTCTCATCTCTGGCCCAACTGTAAACATACTTTTTATGTGTTTAAGGCCAACTGAATGCCCATTTAAAACAGTGAAGTATATTCACTGGATCAAGCTTTGTATAGCCTCTCCCTCTTTTTTAGTACAAGTTAATGGTGAGTTAGCAAGTTATTTTCAGAGTCCTAGAGGGATAAGTCAAGGATGTTCACTCTCTCATTACCTCTTTGTTTTGTGCATGAATGTCCTTTCTCACAAGATTGATAAAGCAGTGAAGGACAAGAGGTTTAAGTTCCATCCGAAATGCAAACTTCTGTCTTTAACGCATATTTGCTTCGCGGATGACTTAATGGTGTTTGTAGAAGGTTCCAAGGAGTATGTAGAAGGTGTTTTGTCGGTTTTTGATGAGTTTGAAGTCTGGTTAGGGTTAAGTATCAGTCTAGAGAAGTCAATTGTCTTTATGGCAAGTGTTTCAGAAGAAGAAAAAAGAAGGATTTTGGTGAATTTTCCTTTTGCTGAGGGTTCACTTCCGGTTCGTTATCTAGCTTGCCCCTTATGACAAGAGCAATGCATAAGCATGACTACATCCCTTTGATTGAGAAAATTCGGAGTAGGATTAATACTTGGTTTTGTCGATTCCTATCATATGCTGGTAGGCTTCAATTAATCAATGCAGTGTTGATGAGTGTTGTGAACTTTTGGGCAATGGCATTTAGGCTCCCTAGCAAATTCATAAAAGAAGTGGAACAACTCTGTGCTTCGTTTTTGTGGTCTGGTCCTGATCTGAAAATTTTGGGGGCTAAGGTTCCTTGGTGTGATATATGCAAGATTACTGATGAGGGAGGATTGGGAATTAGGTCTCTGAAAGAAGTTAATATGGTCTATGGCTTAAAGATCATATGGAGGATGTTAATAGGAGAATCTCTATGGGGAAGATAAGTTAAAACTTATCTGCTTAAAGGGAAATCTTTTTGGCAAATAAAGACAACTACTCAGATTGGATCGTGGATGTGGAAAAAATGTTGAAAATGAGAGATCAAGTGAAATGGTTTTATAAGAAAGAGGTTGGGATTGGAAGACACATATCGTTTTGGTATGATATTTGGTCTGAGAAAGGGGCGTTGATTGACTTGCTTGGGGATAGAGGAATTATATATTTGGGAATAAGCAGTGATGCCACTTTGGAAGATGCAGTGAGTAATGTTAGAAGAAGAAGAAGGAATCGAACTGAGGCCTTAGATGATATTGAAAATGAGATTGATAGAGTTCATTAGAAAATGAGTAGTGAAGGAGTTGATTCCAGTTTATGGAGAAGAGAATCTGGTTTCAAAAGTACTTTTTCTACTTAGGAATCATGGAGAGTTATAAGAAAGAAGAAGGCTGAATGCAGTTGGGCAAATGGCATATGGTTTTCGCAAGCTACTCCTAAATATACATTTATTGCTTGTTTTGCTACACTGAACAGGTTATCAACTATGGATAGACTTCAAACGTAGAATCAGGGAGACGATGTACAATGTGTGCTTTGCAAGAATAATGTGGAAACGAGAATTCATCTCTTTTTGAATGCTCTTTTTCAACTCAGATATTGAGTCATTTGACAAAAGAGATGATGTTGAATGAGTATACAACAAACTGGAGTAATATTATCGAGTTAATCAAGAATGAGAAGAGGGAAAAGAAGAGTTTTTTTTGTATAAGATATACATTTCAGGCTTGTATCTATGCACTTTGGAGAGAAAGAAATAAGGTCAGACATGGGGAGAAACCAACTCCTCACCATGTGGTGATGAAGATGATTGACAAAGGGATCAAGAACAAGTTATATTTGCTGAGTACTAAAAGAGGGAAAGGAAGAAAACTTTTACTTCAATATTGGTTTGCAATAAGAGAATAAAGACTTAAAAGCATATCTTGTTTGAGGTCGTTGAAAAAAAAGATTTTTATGAAGTAAAAGTTTTTTTTGGTGTTTTTGAAAGTTTTTGGAGTAGGCTAATACAAAGTTCAACACTTTATGTAAAAATGTTTTTTATAAATAAAATTTAACATTCATTCAATTTTTTTTTTTTTTTATCAATCTTAGAATTTGAGTACGGGTCTTTTGGATTCAAGAGAGTACAGGAGAAAGAAGCTATCAAGTAGAATCTTGGGAGTTCAATTGATTGGGAATCTTTGTTCGGCACTGAGAGACGGTGGTCTTCATACCGGAGGTGGATTTCCCGGCAGCGTTACAACATCCCGCTCATTACTAGACAGCTCATTACTAGACGCGTGGAAAAGCCTTTTCCATCCATAGGGCACGCAGTGCCGTGCCACTGTGTACAAAAAATAAACCTTCGCTTACGGACCTGAGTTTTGAACACTATGATAATTAGGAATAAATTAAAAACATGGGTTTATAATGAAAGCATGGGTTTCATGAGTAAAAAACAATGTAGACAATTGATAGTTAAGAAATTAGAGTATTAAGATGTTGGCGATTATAGTTTTGAATGCATTTTGGAAAGATAAATACCCTAAGATAGACCTAAAAAAGTTTTTGCCACAAAAATAAACTTTAAGGAAAAAAATGACAAAAATAACCTTTTTGGAGTGGGATTTTGAGGGTAAATATACGTTTATACCCCTTGGATTAACTAATCTAGACTTAGGGTTTAGAGTTATGGGGTGGGGTTTTGGGGGTGAGGTTTAAAATTGAAAAATTAAATAAAAAATATTAATTTTTAAAAAATAAAAAGGTCTAGTTTGGTCATTTTTGTTTTTGAAGTTTATTTTTGTGACAAAAACTTTAAAAGATGTTATTTGAGAGATTTGCCCTAATTAATATTTTTATTTTGTTAGCCTAATTCTTTATATGTTTTTCCTTTATTATGTACTATTATATTTTTTGCATAAATTTTTATGATTCGCTTCTAGCAATTATAAACGTTCGCACGGCTCTGAGGGCACGTAGAGATATATGTCTCTACATGTGTTTCTTTCTGAGTTTGATCTTTATTTTTACTAGAGTTCTCTCTTTACTATGGGCTAGGATTTGGGTTTTATTTGAAATGTAATGAGTTGTTTTAAATTCCATCTGTGATCTATGTCCATTGGACTCTCATCTGAAATGAATCAGAAGTTGACAAACAAATAAAGTGTACGACAGAGAGCGGAAGTTACGTTATTGCCCTTTATGTACCAAAATAGCTCGAGAGCGGCCCTCATTCAATGGAGTTCCTAAAACCCTAGCCTAGGGAGCCAATAGATACAGATACACACACACACAAACAAAATTGTGAATCGATCTCTCTTCCTTGAGCCGAGAGAAATGAGCGACGGTAACATGGATGTCGAAGAATCACAGGTTTCTTCAAAAGTAGAGTCCCTGGAGACCTTAGTCGATGGTTCTTCTTTCTCGAGAAATCTCTCGAAACTCTCATCGTCTTCCCGGCTGATCCCGACGAGTAAAGATTTTCACTTTTACTACAACTTCGATGAGTTCAAGCAACCCATCGACGAGATATCTGCAACCTCGCAGTCACTTCTTGAGACGATCGGTGATTCCGAGCACGTTTTGGGGAAATCGATTAGGTTCCCTGGGGATATCGAAGAAGACGACGCCGATGATTGGCTCTGCAACCTGAACGATGAATTTCTCGAGAGGTTCGATGTTTCGGCTGATGAGTTTCAGAAGGCACGGAAGAAAGAGGAAGAAAACGGTCGGACATTATTGCCTCCTGTGTCTGATTTTGAGGAAGATGGGTTTCAGATGGTTTATGGTAAGAAGAAGAAACCGGTTGGTAATATAATTGGTGGATCTGGTAGGGATGGTGGTTCTGTGGTTGATGTTAAAGTGGCGGAGAGGGATAATAAGAGCTTATCTGGTAAGGCAAAAGTTCCTTTCCATGTACCGACCATAAAGAAGCCACAAGAAGAGTTCAACATTTTGGTGAACAACACCAATCAACCGTTTGAGCATGTTTGGTTGGAGAGGAGCGAGGACAATCAGCGGGTTATGCATCCATTGGTTCGTTTTGTTTCACAATTTTACTTGAGCAACAACAATTTCATGAATAAGAGAGTTCCTTTAGGGTGTTACTAAAAAAACTGCCCTTTCCTGCAAATAGTGTATTTTGGCTCTGTTTAGACATGTGGTTTAAATTTGAACTAGTTAGACTTTATGTGATGGCCTGAGGTTCACCTGATTTGCCTGTTCTTTTTTTTCGAGATTTGGTTTAAGCTTTTGAGTAAGTTACACTTTATGGCAACTCCAATCTAAAGGTGGATGCGGCCAGCAGTGTAGTATTCTGGGGGGGGGGGGATTAGTGAATTCCTTATTCACTAGTCCTAAAAGACCTGCCTTTTGCTTCTGGTAGTGTAGTGTTTTTTAGTTAGCATTATCCGTTTCCTTAGCTGTCTCGTTAAGACCCTAGATTCTGTACGCTTACAGTATTGTATTGATTAAAAGGTCGCTTTGATATAGATGTATAGGCTTTAGCATTTTTTCTTTTCTTGGCATTTTCCCCTCTTTTTATATGTTTGTTATATTCTATGCAGGAGAAACTCTCAGTGATTGACTTCGTTGGCAATAGTGTAAGCGAGAGGGAACCTGTTAAGCCCCTCCCATTGGAAGAGACTCCATTCAAGCTCGTTCAAGATGTCAAAGATCTGAAAGATTTAGTTGCTAAATTGCGTACTGTTGAAGAGTTTGCGGTAATTTTCTTTTCTTGCTGTTTATTAGTGCATCGTTCCATAATGTCTGTTAGAGTTGGTAAAAAAATTGATAGTCATATCATTGTTATGTAAAGACTAGTCTATTGTAAATAATACTGAACTACCAATGTGACAGTTATTTCAGCATTTTGGTTTGGAGAATAAAATTTTCTGTTATTTTGTTACCCAAAACAACTCATATTGTGAGTTACCAAGGTTGATGCCTCTCTACCCTTCTCTTAAGGTTGTTGTTTTCCTGCTCTGTGTAGGTTGATCTGGAGCATAATCAGTACCGATCTTTTCAAGGTTTGACATGCTTAATGCAAATTTCCACCAGAACGGAGGATTATATAGTTGATGCATTCAAGCTTCGGGTTCATATTGGTCCTTACCTAAGGGAGATTTTCAAAGATCCTAAGAAGAGAAAGGTTTTTGCTTGTTATACAATAATTTCCTTTGTAGAAGGTTTAAAATATTTTCCTGCACTCTGAAATCTGTTTATTTAATTAGGTGATGCACGGAGCTGATCGAGATATTGTTTGGCTTCAAAGGGACTTCGGGATATATGTCTGCAATCTCTTTGACACAGGACAGGTTTGATTCTAGTTTCAATGGCTTCGTAATTTTTCTGTAATGTTACCTGTCACACTAAACATAGGAGGTCCACTTTCCGTAATGTAAACCTTTTGCTATATTGAAGACGAATGCTGGCATCTGAATTGAGTATCCCGCTTCCTCCTTACTTTTCTCTTGGTCTGGAAATGAAAAATTTGAACTTGTTTCCCTTACAAAGTACACCGAACCAAGTTATGTGGAAGATATGTTTTAGTTAATTATACCATCTAGGGGAAAACGCAAGAATTTATGCAACGCTGGATTTTAGATTCTTTTATCGCCCTCCTGACTGTTAATAGCTTATGGTATGTGTTTTTCAAGACACAAGAGTCAATAGGTATAATGATAAATGCTTTAGATTTCATATTGTGGTGATTAAGAAGCAAACAACTTTTAATTTAATTTATATAGCTTTTTCCCCCTAAAAGTAAAGTGATTTTGGCTTACATATTCGTCTTTTTCAGGCGTCAAGGGTGCTAAATTTGGAGAGAAACAGCCTGGAGTTTCTTTTGCAGCATTTTTGTGGTGTTACAGCAAATAAAGAGTACGTTCTAGTCCAGTCTGTTTTCCTTTTCGCTTTCACTCCCATCTTGTCACTTGGCTATCAACTTCTTTGTTCGGTGCTGCAGATACCAAAATGCAGACTGGAGAATTCGACCCCTTCCAAAGGAAATGACAAGGTTAATTCTTCTCCCTCATGTGTCTTTTCGCTACTGGTCTCGTATTAGTTTATTTGATCTCATCTTTTCTTGGAATTCCTTGCAGATATGCAAGAGAAGATACCCACTATCTTTTGTACATATATGACGTAATGAGACTAGAACTGCAAAGAATGGCAAAGGGTGACGAGCATACGGACTCTCCCCTGCTTGAGGTAGTCGTCATTAAACTATTCTGACAAGTCTAATATCCATCTGCATATTGGTATTTACCCGATCAGTATACAATTGTCGGTTTAATTGTAACGTTTTGGTCTTTACTATTTTTCTGTTCGACTCCACACTGTCCAAGTAGGGAGTAGCTTAAAAAACTTGATGTCATAGCATTGTTTGTGGAAAATAATTTGTTGCCCAATGCGTTGGGTTTATACTGGAAGGTTATGTTGTCTTCAACGCTAGTTGGATTTTCAGTGATCTTAATGTATATTACTGCGTAGCCTAAGTGATTCTCTAGTTTTGCAACATTCTTATGCTTTCCTAACTCTGGGAGGGATTCATCGTAAAAATAATTGGTGGGTTTTATTGTATGGTAAGCTAGTTAAATTTCAGTGTGTTTATTGTCTATTAGCCGCCTCACCTTGTTAATTTACTACTCCTTGGTGTGCTACACTCTTATGCTTTTAAGAGTAATTTTGGGAGGCATTCATCATGCATTTAATGGTTCTCTGGCTGAATTGTCTTTTACTAGCACTAGCAAAAAAAAAGTTCGTCTACCACATGTTTTGTGAAATCATATTGTTTATCGGCATTCACATTTGTCTGGAATTGGTGATTTAACATCTTTGCTTGGCTTATGCTTTTAAGAGTAATTTTGGGAGGCTTCATCATGCATTTAATGGTTCTCTTGCTGAATTGTCTTTACTAGCACTAGCAAAAAAAAAGTTCGTCTACCACATGTTTTGGGAAATCATATTGTTTATCGGCATTCACATTTGTCTGGAATTGGTGATTTAACACTTTGCTTGTCTATATGTTGTTCATCTAGTAGATGTATAGCCAGGAAGATTATGCTCTTTCTACTACCAAGTTCTGACCATTTTTGACTTACTGTTTCTTATAGGTCTACAAGCGCAGTTACGATTTGTGCATACAACTATATGAGAAAGAGCTTTTGACTGATAATTCATACCTTCACATATATGGGTATGTTGCTTTAGTTTCGTTCTATCTCTGCAGACAGGGTTTATGTGTTTGTTGTTAAAACCTGTTAAGCATGTAATTTGTTTAACTGGCTAAGATTATTTCATGAGTTTACTTCTCTTAAGCTAAGTTACATAAACACCGATGTTGTTTCTACTATCCTGATATTTTGCCAGGCTTCAGGCAGCGGGATTCAAGGCGGCTCAACTTGCCATTGTTGCGGTAATACATGGTCCTTGTTCTGCTTTTGCTTATACTATATTGAGCTCACTTCAAAATTTCTGTTTTATAGGGACTTTGTCAATGGCGTGATTATGTTGCACGTGCAGAGGACGAGAGTACTGGTTACGTTTTGCCAAACAAACTTCTTCTTGAAATAGGTATATAGGTTTTTTGATCGAAAAATAGGTATATAGCCTAAGTTTCGCTTTTCCGACGTGCCACTGAGTGGATTATTTTGGCAAGTTCTAATTTGGTCTAATGATTGCTATCATAATAGCCAAACAGATGCCTGTTAGTGTTGCCAAATTGCGTCGGTTGTTGAAGTCAAAGCATCCTTACATCGAGCGTAATGTTGATTCTGTTGTCAGCCTCATCAAGCATTCGATGCATAATTGTGCAGCATTTGAGTCTGCTGCTCTATCTTTAAAAGATGCGTCTACTGGAACTGTAAGATATCTAATAATCTGTTTTCGGATCTCGTTCTGTTTATAGAATTATAAGTGTAAGTTTTCAGTTGAGGTGTAGAAGCTATAACTGAAAGCCAATAAGGGTATTTAAAATCTACTACTCAACCTCCAACGAAACCAGAGCCTAGCGTTTGAAGAATTTAATGTCAAGGGCTAACTGTGATTCCAGTTTTGTAGTACTGAAGCCTCACCGAATAGCTCGATATACTGCCTATTACCGTAATGTTTTGCTATAATCTCCTTGCCTGCTTGAAGATGTACATTTCCTGTTATAGGTAATGGATAAGAATATTGAACCTCTTAGCGAGAGGAAAGACATGTATCTTCACACAGAAGACGTAGCTTCTCAGAATTTAAAAGAAAATTCTCTGCAAGTGGAGGATAATATATCGGGCCTTCTCACGGTTGCTGCAGATGCTAGTGAACGGAGGGCTTTAGGAACAGGGTTGTTTGGTTCAGCTAAGGTGACAGTTATTTCTTTCGGTCGGTGCTCTTTTGTAATCCATGCCGGACTAACAAATACCTTTCTGTTATTTATTAGGTTCCTGCGGCTGTTCTGATCTCTAAGAAACCTAGCAGTGGCTTAGGAGCATTACTGGGAAGTTCAGCGTTGAAAAAGAAATTTCGAACTGATAAGAATGTGAGTTTGTTTAATTGAGAAGTCTAGAATTGGTTTTAATTTGCAGAATGATTGATAAAAATGTTCTCAGGTGAACGAAGAGGGGAAGCTCGAACAGATACGATCATCCGTAAACCTGCAATTCCAGTCTTTTACCGACAAAAGTTTCGACTCAAAGGCAGCTACTGGACCATCTCCAAAAGTTTATATGAAGCCTGAAGAGGTGTCAACTACTATGCCAGCCTCTGTTTCTAAGAAAGATGATCTGACAGAGATAAAAGATGATTCAGAAGAAGCCTCCAAAATTGTTGGTACTTCTGATGGAGTTTCAGAGGCCGATGTATCTTGTTTTGAGACAGAGAATGTTATACTGTTAGACAGTGGTGCCGGGAAGGAAGTTGATGCGGAAGATGAACCAATGTCTCTCTCGGAGTTGTCCACAAACTTTCAGAAATGTTTTAACACCATGAATAAGAGCAACAACAAAGCCCAAAAGCCCGAGTTTTTAAACATAGAACCGTTTGATTATGAAGCTGCAAGAAAGGAGGTGACATTTGGAGAAGGAAAAAAGGGAAGAGAAGGAGGAAAGAAAGAAGGTGGGTCAAAGACAGGAGGTCAGAAGAAGGGGTCTGCTCCTGAACAGTCAGAGTTTGGGCAAGGAAAACGCCGTCAAGCCTTTCCAGCATCTGGCAATCGAAGTGCGACCTTCAAGAGTTAGGCTGCGTAATTCTCAACCCGCTCTCCAACTGAATCAACTCAATGATCTGATTCCCAGACAGCCAGTATTGATTGGTTTAGTTTTGGTACTATTCATTTTGGCTGTGGTCAGTGCTGATTTTTGTTTTTCTCATTTGCATTTATCTACTACAGATTTCCCTTTTTATGGGACATATGGATACCAAACGCTTTGGTTTAAAACATCAATCTGATTCATAGTTCAAATTATCGACCACTTTGATCTGGGTTTTAAATGGTGTATGGCGACTCCGGGTGTCAGTGGGGTTGACCAATTTCCACTTTAATCTGGGTTACTATTAGAGATTAGTCTGTAAATGCAATTTTAAAAACCAATTTCCACTTTGATCTGGGTTACTATTAGAGATTAGTCTGTCAATGCAATTTTAAAAATCAATTTCCATTTTGATCTGAGTTACTATTAGAGGTTAGTCTGTCAATGCAATTTTAAAAACTAATTTCCACTTTGATCTGGATTACTATTAGAGATTAGTCTGTCAATGCAATTTTAAAAACCAATTTCCACTTTTTCAGAACATATATTTTCATGATTGGCGTAGTGGATAGCTGGATTAAAGAAGTACCCAACTGCATGAAGTGGCTGATGAAATTGACAATTCCACCTTCTTTTAATGATCTCAAACATATTCTCATATTTCTATTTTTTTATTTTATTTTGAAACTCTTTGAGCTCTGTCGATTGCAGTTCATAGCTGGTTTATTTTTTTCATCCACTATCCTAAGCACCTTTACTAGGGGAGTTGACAGCTTGAGTACATAGTCAACATTCCTCTAGAAGCTTTATTGTCAGAAGGTATTGCTTCAGTTTCTTTACTCCTGCTTCCTTGGCCATTTACTATTGTTCCATTCCTCATATGTAACCATTTTCTTCAAATTTGACTATTGAATGTGAAAGTGAGACATAGTTATGAATACTGTATTAATTGGTGAATCATGTTCACAAGTGAAACATAACAATAAATATAACCATTCCATGAAGATGCACTCTTCATCCACTCTCCGTTGTGTCAAGCTTTTCAATGTCTTCTAGCATCAAATCAAGACAATGCACTGCATAAAGAGTATAACTGATAGATATATGGATATTTGGCATTATAGCATTTCCCTGAAATTCAAGCTGAATTCTATCATTAGATAATATTCAGGCTTCTGAATATAAAAAGTAAGATAAGAGGTGACTTAAAAATATTTTACCATTACATAGTTAGAAGTCTTGTTTGTGATCACTTGAACAACCTTCTTGTCTCCAACCTCTCCAACTATCTCACCAAGCAAATTAAACAACATTGTTGCATCTTTTAGAACATCTAAAACTTTCTTAGACTTTATGAAGACAAAACCTTTATGAGAGTTAACTATTATGTTAATAATGTCCTTCTGGGCCACTGAGTCACCTCATCCATCAAACATTATTGAACGTCCTACAGAAGTCCACTAATTCTTGTGTTAAAACATCATAGTATGAGTATTAGCCCCTTCTTTCGTAGAATAAGGACTTTAAACTCATGCATAATACGTGGCTTTCAGCCCATTCAGTACTGGCCAATCAACTCTATATTTTATTTAAAACTATCATAGATGACAATATTAAATGTAATACCAACATCATAAAATCACCTAACTATTCCTCCAAAAACCTTGTCTTTTTAACTCTGTCACAAATTCCAAACACACTATTAATATCCTTCATACCTTTCATAATGTCATGAGAGGTTGAAGTCACATACATGTCTAATGAACCTCTCCTCTTTCTCTTGTTAGGGTTCAATTACTTTTTAGGCTCACCTTCTACATCTACATCACCATCGACATCATTCAAGACATGTTCGTAACGCATGGTCTGAGCTGCTTTTTCTTCAATTTTTTACTATGTAGTTTTGTAACTCAACTCTCACATGCGCGGGACAGTTTGGACAAACTTTGAATCTTGAGTTACCCCCAAACTAAGTGGTGTTTCAGACGTGCTACTCCTCCATTAGTCACTTTAATGCATATTATACACTTTCACACAATGCTATTGTTTGACACACATGTTCCATACTTTCATCTTGAATCCACTTGAGATGATCCAACTTAGGTTGCACCTCCTTGGGATGATCTTCCAATCTCATACATGGTGAAACGAAGAGAACAGTGGATGAATGAAACGAGAAACGTAAACAATTTAAACCATGTTGAAAAGAGAAGATACGATAAGAAAACAACAAACTAATTTGTTAAAGAGAAGACGGTTTGCCTTAGTGAATAAATCAGAGAAAGCAAGAACTTATGAAAAACCTTTAGAGGTCATATTATTATTATATAGTAGAATGAATTAGGGGTTTAGATAGATTAGAATTTTTAGGTAAAGTATTTTGGATGGCATATACTATTATACTAAATAGATGTCGATTTAGAAACCAAAATTTGTCAAACCAACTTGGTTTGCTTCTCACCAACAAAGCGACTCTATGGTCGACTTAAAGATACAAGTAAAATGAGCAAAGGCGGTTGATATGTGTACCTCACATGGCAATGTGATTTTGAGGCGATGAGGAGGTCACAACATGTCGCCAAACGCTATGGCAGTCAATGTGATCACATTTAAAACTAAGACTTTTAACTTGCAATTTTGTGGAAATTGTAATAAAGTGATTGTCCCGTGTCATTTCTGTAAGGTGTGCGTTATATAACACATTATCTTTGATTGCGCAGAGTCTATCTAGTTTTTAAAGCAAGACCATAATTTACTTTGACACATTCACTTCACTAGCGTCACTTAACCCTTATTATATGAATGTTTTATATAGGAATACATTTTTATCAAGTGTTGTTATATAGGGTTCTATTTGTCTAGTCTTAAAAATATCAATATGTTTGTGCCCCTTTCCTAAGATGTAATGAAGAAAAGAAAGAAGTCAATATAGAAAAAAATTAGATAGTTGATACTTGATATAGAAATTTGACAGTGTTTAATCTTACATTTAAACAATTTATATCAGCTACAAAAATATAATGTTTCACATTTCCTTTTATACTTGTTTTGTGTTACTATCCACGTTCCTACATATGTTTTATTTGATCATATTAATTCGGAATTTGTTCTATTTCATGCATATCACATACTGCTTTTAAAAAATAAAATAAAAATCGTTCATCCTAGTTTAATCATCTTTTGGTCCATCATACATCATTTATTCTGCATATTGTATATTGTTGTTTAATTGTTTCATCTTAAGAAATTTCAAAAAAATAGTGTTTTGTTGACGTTCCATATTTTATTTTCATTTGTTGTTTCTAGCATCCATATTGATTTATTTCGAGCTTGCATCCAGCAAAATAAACCAAAATAGAATTCATTTTAGTTTAGTTTATTCTATTCGGTCATCATTGCATATCTCGGTTTAATTAAGATATTCTTGTAGAATTTATTGTGGTCGGACCACATACCATACCTCATTACTGATATTTTGAAAATAATTATCAGGAAGAAATCGAAAGGAGAATTACGACCAAACTGTCAACTCATGAACCAGAGGGTAAAAGCTGTTGTGGTGAGAAGCTGCAAACACACTTAGTGCCGCGCCTGTGATCGGTTGGAGCAGCAGACACAATTCGGTGTTGAAATAACAGACACCAGGACATGCAATCACACAGGAGGAAACATAAGAAGCAACAGAAGCTGAATTATGTGGAGAGCTTTACAGCATACAATATGAGGAAACCACCAGGCACCCTCATGGAGAGCACTATCACTAACAATACAAAAGGTGTGTAACGATCAACCCATTCAGATTACTATGTAACAGGTGCCATCTATTTATCATTTATCAGAGAAGTACCTGCTAATATGAATACCATTGATTGAGAGAGAACCATGGATAATTAGTTTTCATACCATGGCAGTACTAAAGAAAGGAGAGACTAGCCCATCGATACAAGCAGCTCACTGGGAAAGCATATTCATGGTGAGCAAGAGTAGATTGTTCACAATGCGAGAGTAAAGAAGAGAACATCACCTACTGGAGAAGATATGAACTGCTTTCATGATCAAGAAGTAATATGTGACGAAAGAAATCAGAGGAATAATACCCACGGAGATTTTCAATGTGGGTCTCTAAAGAGGCAGAGAGAGGTGCTGCCATAATAAGGTCCTAGAAGTTTGATTCGAACAAGACTATATTCGGTCTCAAACGCAGAGGCACACCGGTTATCTATGATCCATACCCAACATAGATGAGGTCTCAAAGTCCATGGAGAAGAAGAAAAGTGTTAGCCAGACCAAAGAAAAAACAGACAACGCCGATAATTTAGCAAGGCAAAGTAAGTCCTATACTTGATAAATTGGGTTCATAAATCATCTCCCAGTGGTAAATATAGGATTTCACTGTATTTTTTCCAGGGTGTTAAGACAGGTCTTGAGGTCCATAACAAACATGATCTCCACATCCTTGTTGTAATCAAAGTTTTCAAAGATTATTATGTCCAAAGAACAACGAGATTTTAAACCCAAAGAAGGCAGGAATCATCAAGCCACAGGTAAATATTTCTATCATAAAAATCAAATGATCAGAAATGTTATAGATGTCATAAAAGGGGACACTTTTCTGGTACTTTTCCATCTAAGAATATATTGAAAGAAACATCACTTGAAGAGAGAAAACTGAATTTACCGAAAATGAGGTGATAGTTTAATTCAATATATTTGTTGGTTCCCATAAATTCTAGTTTCTTGCACTTGTCTTCTGTCATAGGATACTTGCTATAAGATTTGAGGAGCATTGACCCAAAGGAGATATAACCACACAGCATTACCCTTGTGATGCACCAGACAGGGAACACGCAAGACATGAGCGAATCTGACATCGCGCGCGGCGGTATATGAGGTGAACATTAGGCGGTGTACGGGCAGCGAGTAATGAAGGGCGGCAAGCGAAGACCAGTGCTGTGTATAAAATATCCCACCAAGATAAGTGTCTAATACCACTAAGTTTAGATACTGGTACTGACGTGTGTGTTCTTGCGTACGAGTGGAGAACAATATGAAAGCTATATGCTCTCACTGAAGTTCAAAGGAAAGGACCAGACATAAGCTCAACACGAACCACCACATAAGTGAACAATAAAAAATTGATCAATGGATTGTACAAATGCCAAAACCTATGGTAAGTTTCAATTTTAACCAACATTTCCTTAATAATTTCATGACAAGATTATTGCGCTTGTTTTTTCCAAGAGAATGTGAAACAGTTTAGGAACCAAGGATAAGCACACAGACCAAAGGCAAGACACAACGACCTTCATGTTAGTAAATGCTCGTCCAGAAACACATACCAAAGAGAAAGCTGAGGCCGTTTCCATCCATTGTCAGCTTAAGTAAGGTAAGTATCTCTGATTTAAATTCATCCTTAACACTTGATTATGCAGACATCATGTAATTGGTCTTGCCATAAGCGATTTGATCCATGAATAAGAATAAGAGAAGGACATCAAACCAAGATCAAAACTACAAGAAAGGCAGCCAACCAACACGAGTTGTCCAAAGAAGAAAATCATCTTCACTGTAGAGGCTATCAAAGTAAGTTTGGAACTTTAAACATTCTGTTTATCATTGTCCAAGTACAGATATATAGCACTTGTTTTTTTCTTCAGAATGTATGAGATTATTTTCAAGTTGCAAAGAAGAAAGCTTCAAAGAAATCCCACCGGCATAATATTTGTTGCTTGGATAATCAACCTCAAAGATTGGTCAGAACCCGAGACTACCAGAAGTCTGAAACCCATAAAATCCAGAAGATATGAAATGACCATGTCTAGAGAAAAGGTGTAATCCTTTCCTATCTTCTCTAAGGAGAACCACCTGATGCACAACCATTCCCAAAACCGAACACAATACTGAGGTAAGACTTTAGAATCTCAAAAGAGAGTGAGACCTGACTTCGCTCTATCTTGTGCAGATTAAGAAGTTTCGAGGTCGAAAACCTTTTCGAGACGTAGGGCTGACTTTGTGGCTTTGAATCCGTGGCTCACCAGAGCTATCAGCAAACTGTCCGAACCGACATATTGAGAATCATAAACAGAGGGTCAGTCCAAAGAGCATATCTCAAAAACCATCAGGAAATTTTACATGAAACCAATTTCCAAGACGACCAACTCATCCATGCATCACCGAGTCTTGGAATTTCCTGAAAAGGTTCACAGAGAAGACATTATGAATTTTACAAGTCAGAGGTTTTCAGCCCGTCCATCCGCGAGTATATGCCTTATAAAATATCAAGCGCAATGAAGGAGTGCCCCAGAAAAAGAATCATAGCTTCAAGACGGATCTCTTAGCTTTCTAAGAAATTTAGACATGAGGAGAAATGGCCACGAAAATTAGAAGTTTGATCATTCTCAAACTATGCAAACAAGTAATGCACTTGCCATATTTGATGATCCGGTTTCTCACACAAACCAATCTCAAGATTGCAACCAGGAGACCCTCTACAAGCACTCCACAACAACTTAGGAAGTACTAGACCACAATGGATCAGGCGATCCTCATCAAACAAAAAATAGACCCGGTTTGCTACACTGCCAAACCAACATTATTTGAGGAAGGTTTTCTACTCCCTCAATTTGGTTTGACCCAAAAAAATTTGTGAATCCAGGAGATAATCATACCATCAGAAGGTATTCTAGCGTCCTCTCATGTGCCAGAATCCAGAAGATTTGGCAGAACTCTTGCACTCTAACGTGCCTTATTTAGAGCTTTAGACATTCAAACTCGAACAGCTCTATTCCAACTTCAGTAACTGTGACGTGATCTGCACATATAAAGCACACCCAGTGAATGTCCCCAAGCGAATCTCTATTATTCCCTAGCAACGTAAAGGCGCGTTCAGACACAGATCAGACTTCTCCACATTGGCAGCCAAATCCTACTTAATGCTTCACCAACGACTCAGTTTTAATTACTGATTTCTTTCCTTAGTTCTTGTACATACGCAATTGCTGATTCAATTCAGTGAATTACTGGAAGAGCTAACTTACTCGATATTCTAACGTATCTCTGCATGCAAATTAGTCGCAACTTACTAAACTCTCTAAGGTTTCTTAACGAGCAACCCAGAAAATAACAAATGGAGAACACTAGGTAACCACACTCTCCAGACTCTAGAGAAGCATGCCATATACTCATTGGGGCCTGCGGATTGACCTGCACATAGACTACCATCTTACTCAAACACGGAGCTTTTTGTCACTATATCGTACTTTGCTCTCTTTTCTCTCTATCTATGGCTGATTCACACATTAAACTCTCAGCTCAAGTAGTCTGTCTAATCACACTTAATAGCTCAGTCGACTCACATCTGTGTGAAATGCTACACTCCGCCCCTCCACTTCACCTTGCTAGTGAGCAGAAGACATCATGTACATATCATAGGTATACTCATGACTTCTAAACTCGACAAACAAGTTCAGGTACTACTTAACTATTTAAGCTTCTTTCTTAATGCAAAAGACTCAGTTCTCTTCACTGAGCTTATGACTAGATGATGCACTACTTGGCACACTCAATTCTGTAAACACGTAGTCTTCAAGAGATCTCAGCTTAGTGATCCGGAGGTGTGTGACTCGGTCGCCCAGGTGTGACTGCGTGGAGACGACTACACTAACTCAATCAAATGAATTAACATGCGGATTTGAATCACTCAAACACAACACTCGCATCTGCGGCTTCTTAAAACTTACTTAATTACTTAAAAGATAATTGAAAAAGAAACAGCAAATACTAATACTAGTCTTGTGCTGTACTTAAATAATACTTATTGATTAACTTTACGTAATATGATCCGGGTCCTTTTTACACAATGATTAATGATCTTATAAAAAGTTCTTACATGACTCCAGCGTCATACAACATTAAATAGTGTAAAACTAATGGAGCAAAGAGCGTAGGACAATTCATGAGAGATTCGGCCTGAAAGCAGGGAGTGTTATGCTACTCGTTAGTATCTACGACGTTTGACGATGATAAATAAGCTTCTACTAGTACTCACTACTGTAACCATCATACTAACACATCTTCTTAGATTTATTGATTGCAAGATACAATTGATGAAAATACTAAAAAGTAGATCACGTGCAAGTAACATTCACATTTGCTAAGAATGTCTGAAGGAACCAAAGTTAACTTCCAACTTATCAACTTCATTTGTTTGTTTTAGGGTTTGGTATGGTGCCTAAGCCAATGTTAGGACAAAGTACCCTCTAACGTTTGGCAACGATTCGATGATGGCTTACAACATTTGCAGGTGTTGATTTGCGTAGTAGTTTTTAAGAGAATGTAGGTCCTTAGCGTTTTTCAAGTTCTCTTTCACAATGACTATTCTATTGTTAATTAGGGTTATATATGATCTTAACCCAAAACTATACAATTTGCTAAGTGATAGATTTATATCCATCAATTTGAATTGCTATAATGGCTTGTGTTCTCGAGTAGCTAACTAAGAACCCTGCATCTTAAGAATGTAGGGACAACTACGACAGTAGTCCTTGCCTAAATTGATTCTTTTGAGCTAGGTCTCTCTCTCTCTCTCTCTCTCTCTCTCTCTCTTCAATCTAGAAAAAGAAAAGATTGACATGATTTTCCTGAGATGCAGAAGGGGTTAGAATAATTTCCATGACCCCAATATTAGTAACTAAGATGGATGATCCACACAAGCTGAAGCCATGGGGCTAGCGAAATAAAGCAAACAAAGAAATCGGAAAAGAAAAAAAGAAAAGTGAAAAAGATTCAGAGAAAAGAGAAAGAGGGAATAAACAGACAAAAAAACTGCGTGGGTGTCAGATACTTGCTTGAGTAAGAGCCATTTGTCCTGTGTGAAGCATACTTGGCTCTCTCTCTCTCTCTGTCTCTCTTCTCTCTCTCTCTCTCTCTCTCTCTCTCTTTCTCTCTCTCTCTCTCTCTCTTTCTTCGCGAATCTAGAAAAAAGAAAAGATTGACATGATATTCCTGAGATGCAGAGGGTAGAATAATTCCATGACCCAACAATATTGTAATAGATGGGATGATCACACAAAGCTGAAGCCAGGGGTAGGAAATAAAAAAAAACAAAAGAGATCAAAAGAAAAAAGAAAGAGAAAAAGATTCAGAGAAAAGAGAAAGAGGAATAACAGACCAAAGAAACTGATGATTGTGTGTTCACGATACTTTCTATGAGTAACATTGCATTGTCCTTTATCAATACTTCTAAGGTAAAGCCATGCACCCTTTTTATGTAAGAAATGATGCTTAGTAGGGCGGATATGCAGTTGATAATAGCTTAAGCCTGTCTGCGGTATATGGTATGCGTGCTAGCCAAGGTAGAGTAACAAAAAAAGGTACCTCTAAACGTTCATACAACGATTCGATGTGGCTTACAACATTGCAGATGTGTCGGTAGTAGTTTAAGAGAATGTTGGAGTCCTTTAGGTTTCAAGTCTACTTTTCACATGACTCATTCTATTGATTAATTAAGTTATATAGGATTAACCAAAACTATACAATGTAAGTGATAGATATATCCTATCGAATTGAATTGTATTAATACTTGTGATTCTCGAGTAGGCTACTAGAACCCTGATCGTTAAGAATAGACAACTACGAACAGTAGCGTCCTGCCTAAAATTTGATTCTTTTGAGCTGGGTTTCTAGATTACATGCGACAACTGGTCTAGGAATGTAAGTGAACCAATCATATATGAAAATAAACCAAATTAAAGGGTAGCCGTTGTTCGATGCCTCAGCACCTACAATCGACCGAACGTATTATTCTTTTCATCAACGAGAGAGACTAGAATACTAGACTAGATAATTATAGACTCACATGTGACAAGCGGATATCTATACACTAGAGTTCGAATATAGAAATCACCACACACACACACACCTTTAGCTCTATCTCTACAATCAAATTACCTGAAAACCCTAGATCTAGCTGATTTTCTCATATTGTTCTTACAACCATCTAATTCAACTGCTTTATTTTTACACTATTAAATTACTTTTCCAAGCTAATTTACATATCTATAAATCTAGTGCATTGGTACAGGCCTTGATAGGAAGACCTCGTTCGCAATCACACTTAGAGGATATGGTGGATCACTGCAGCCCTTATAGAGCCCTTGGACGTGTTGTGTTCTTCACAAATACCCCATATGCTCTAGCAGTTAGTTCGGTTCAGCAGCTACGGTGCAACCTCGCTTATTATTCTGAAATATCTCATCCATGGCGTTGGATTCAAGAGATAAGTTTGTTACACACATGTGAACAAATAAAGGTGTCCCCAATGGACGTGTTGATGAGCCAAAAGCCAAGTTTTGTTAAAGAATGGCGTAAGTTACAATATGTGCGCGCTTCTTGGCTTTATAAAGACAATAAGAGAACCCTAACTAGAAAACCTTATCCTAACTCTAAAAGGAAAAACTCAAAACGAATTTCTAACTAAAAGGAAAAACTAAAACCTATTTCTAATTGTGTATAAAAACCTAACCCTAATCCTATTCCGTAATCGGTTTACCCAAATCTCAAATACATACTCACGAGCTTGGTTAC
Source organism: Moricandia arvensis (assembly GCA_905132765.1). Taxonomy (NCBI): domain Eukaryota; kingdom Viridiplantae; phylum Streptophyta; class Magnoliopsida; order Brassicales; family Brassicaceae; genus Moricandia; species Moricandia arvensis. Next base: position 64,424 of record CAJHQP010002601.1, read on the forward strand.
TTAAATAAGAAAAGCCCAAATACACTAAAGTAGTACACATCGACAAGTAAGCCCATGGCTGTCGTCGTGTAGTGCTACACAATCAAATGCATCCAAACAAGTCCCGTCCACTCCTATGGGCTTATAAGGCTCACTTCTCAGCCAATATCACCTTAGGCCACGCTCCCATGTTAAAGCTAAGCTCGTCCTTGATATACTCCTGGTCCTGTTTGCACACAAAGATATCCTTCTTGAATCAAGGTAACATTCTGCTCCATTGAACTCTGATGCAAACGCCATCTTTGGCCAATCTCTATGTGTTTCTTGCTAGCTGGACGTCTCTGCTAACTAATCTCATGTCTTCTATGCTGATTCAAAGCCTGATCAAGTGTATCAAAGGCTGCACGATGAGTAACCTTTGCCTCCTCTATGTCCATTATCTCTCTGATCAGATCATTAAAGCTTCTATACAGCCCATTAGATTGTGTCTTGATCACTCTCCTAGCTGCTTCATAGTTGATCTTCAAATTCCTCAGGTTGAGGCTGGTCAGGATCGCACCATCCACACCTCCTTTAAAAGGATTTATCCTCAAAACCAAACCATCTAAGATAAACACATTCATATCCATGTCCTCATACATTGCTCTGGCTGTAAAGACTCTTAGCATACTAAGACATCTCAGAAAGTAATGCTGGCTCTTCATGACTGACTAAGAACGTTGTTTCACACTCTGGTGGACGCACCAATCCCATATTGGTGAGGAATAAGAAAATTCCAGCCATCTCTCAACCCAGTTCGATCCAAAATCAATGTGAATCGACTGACGATGATTCTCTCTGATCAGCGAGGTCGTGTGTACATTGATCCACCATACTCACATCTGAGTCTAGGACCGTCCCTTGCCTCTCTTGCGCCATCCCTGTGATTCTTTTCCACACTTGCCCACAAGCCAAAAAGTCAGATCTGTAAAGTGAAGAACTCGATTTTGAAACTTGTCTTTCTGGATCCGGCTATGTACCAGTGATGTGCGTTGTTACAAGCTCTCCAAGACCTCATATCAGTGTGAATCACGTGTGTCTCGTCAGTAGGATGATGAGGCCTGAAGCTGCACTACGTCTTTGAGTCGTTCATGCAATTCTGGACTTCGCTCTCTATCATCTGCCATTGCCTACTATATTGAGCTACACTACACCAGCTCCTCCGGTTTTAAAAAGATTGACTTCAAATCACTTGCTAAACTTTAAGGCATGAAATTTTCTTGTGCATATCCCAGCTCTCGTTAGTTTCTCTTTGTACCAGAATGTTGTTTATGCTCTCAACACTCACATATGCTTCTCCTCCTGGTTCCAAACGCATAAAGTTGTGCGCAGCTTCTTGACCAAGCTTAAGTGATCCATGCAGACTGAATTTAACACAAACAACGAAGGGCGGGCAAACTGGTAGTGAATAGTCAGAAGCAAACTAATGAATTCCACCTTGTTCAATCAATAGTCTCAGATGACTCCTTATGAAACTACAAGCGCCGCATCAAGTTTTATTCTTCTTCTTTAGCCTTTGCGTTACGTCAAGAATATGACCACACAAAGCTACTGCTACGTGCTCTCTTGCTGACAGATGATTGGCTGCAAGTTCTCCTTGACGAAGGAGTAGCCAATGCTGGTTCAACTCTTGCTTTCAGGTTATCTTCTCAGCCGTTCTGTGAGCATGGCTTAGACAGTTTGTATACCTGTTTTCCAGACTATTGTTTGTTGATAGCTCAGGAACTAGCCTGCGATGTTTTCTTTGCTCTAGTGAAGCCACTAGACCAGCGCCCAAACTGATCCAAAGCAAGTAACTTTGTCTCCTTGTACGTTTTTAGGTCAGATCGGTTCCACTTTGCTGCTGCCACGTTCTCTGATTTGTTGAAGATCATCGGCTGCTAGCGTCATCAGTGCTGCTTCACTAAGATCAAGTCTGGCGTTGCAACTCTCTCTCCTCTTTGCTTGTTGTTTAGCCTTATCTTCCTGATTTCTGTAAGGAAACCATTGAAGATTGCTGGATAGATGATGGAATTCGTGACCTAGTTGAGGATCATCAAACCCTAAAACAAGTGGCTCTGATACCAACATGGTACAGCCTTGGATAGGAAGACCTCGTCCCAATCACACTTGAGGATGATCGGGTGGATCCTTGAGCCTTCTAGAGCCCTTGGACGTTGGTGTGTTCTCACACATAGAGCTTTGAATGCTCTAGAGTTGTTCGGTTCAGCAGCTACGAGTGCACCTCGCTTATTAGCTCTGAATATCTCATCCATGGCGTGGATTCTAAGAGATAAGTTTGTTCACACAGTGAACAAAGTAAAGGTGTCCTAAAGACGTGTTGATGAAGCCAAACAAGACTCAAGTTTTATAAAAGAACGCGTAGTACAATATGTGCGGCTTATTTGGCTTTACAAAGACAATAGAAAACCTAAACTAGAAAACCTTTTATCCTAACTCTAAAAGGAAAAACCAAAAACGAAATTCTTAACCTAGGAAAACTAAAACCTATCTAATTGGGTGTATAAAACCTTAACCCTAATCCTATCCTACACTGGGTTTACAAATCCCAAATACCACTCCTAGTTGGTTTACATTAAATAAGAAAAGTCCCCAAATACACTAATAGTACATTCGACCAATGTAAGCCCATGGTGGCTTATTCTTGCTCTTTATGCGCTTATAAGAGCGCCCTTACTCAGCCAATATCACCTTAGGACACGTCCATGTTAAGCTCAGCTCTTCACTATGATGTACTCCTGCGTCCAGTTTCCACACAAAGATATCCCCATCTCTTGATCATGCTAACATTCTCTGCTCATGAACTCTGCATGCAAACGCATCTTTGTCCACATCTCTATGTGTTTCTTGCTAGCTGGACGTCTCGTGCTGACTAATGCTCATGTCTATATGCTGATCAAAGGCCCTGATCAAGTGTATCAAAGGCTTGCACGATGAGTAACCTTTCGTCTCCGCTATGTTCCATTACTCCTCTGATCAGATCATTTAAAGCTCTATACAGCCCATAGATTGTGGTCTTGTATACACTCTCCTAGCTGCTTCATAGCTTTGATCTTCAAATCCCTCAGGTTGAGGCGTGGCTGGTCAGGAATCTCACCATCGCGTGCCACTACTCCATGTGGATTCAATCCTACAGTACCACAACTGAACCTCTTACTGAGAGATACAGTTGCTCATAAGTTAAATGAGAGCATACACAAATTTAGCGTCGTTGTGGAGAGCATTGGATTCACCATTAGATCTAATCAGATGAGATTTAGTCTAGGTTTTTCTTTATTTTACTACTAACCACAAAAAAATTCTCTTTGTCTTTCAGGTGCATGCTCCCAACAATACCAGAAGCAACAAGGAAGAGAAAGAACTACTATTCTCAGACCCTGTTTCGTTAGAACGTGCAGTCCACAAAGTGAAGCGCACCACATCAATCGACGCAACATATCTTCACTCGACGACCTTACTCCGCTGGACTGACTGATCTAACAACAGCCACAACATCGCTGCATCGACACTTATCTGCGAGCAAGCAACACGGTGGATACTCTTATTCTAACGACATCATAGCGTGAACGCGACCTGTATGATCAACATGGTCATCTGTGTAATGCAGCAGGTCAGAAAATTGATGGTCAAGGGCTGTAATCCGTGAACTAAAAGCAGCTGCTCCAAGAAGATGCTAATGTTGATGCTAATGCCGATGATGAGGCTACTCGAATAGAATGTTGGTTGGACTACAACCGTCTTGATCAATACTACACCAATAAATCTGCCATTCGTCCTCCTACTTTCCAGAGGTACGATTTGAGCTGAAGCCTGCATACTTTACACTTGTGGGACAAACACCTTTCCATAGTCACCCACATGGAGCATCTGATGGAGCATCTTGTGAGGTTCGATGATCTAGTTTCTTGCTATCAAAGCCAATGGAGTCCTAGAGGACTATCTTTCATGCAAGTTATTCAAGTACTCACTTGTTGGAGATGCTTCATATTGGCTTAAGCAGCTACCACCATGATCTTTTATATCCTGGGAGGACATCAAAATAATGCAGACATGAGCATGCAAAAACAATCAAAAGCTCCTGGAGACTTGAGAACATATATATACATTCACACATGAGCATGCAAAATAATTCCAAAAGCTCCTGGATCAGATTCAGTCTTATTAGAGAGATTGTCCACACCATGGATTCAATGAGTCAGAACTGCCAAGTACCTTCTGCAGAGGCATCGCTGTGGTCTGCCAGATGGGTCTAGACACTGCTAGTAATGGTAACTTCACTACTAGGAATCCAGAAGAGGGTGTGAGACTTACTGAGAACTTGTCATGTAGCAATAACACAAGAACACTGACATGGAGAGGAGAATTTTGGCTTTAATACTTGGAAAGGAGCAGGTGATGAAGTCAAGCAAAGTTGTACAGTGTTCACAAGCTTCTCAAGAAACAAAGTGAGTTTTGCAGAAGGTTTAGAGGCTGTTAATACCAGCAATGAGAGGCGAAGAACATGATGTGAACTACATTAGTGGCACTGGTTTTAGAAGTATGGGAATCAGGATGGAAACATGAACTCTTATTGGCACTGGTAAGAGGAGTAATTACAACCAAAGTTCACAGTACTAGAAACCTTACAGCAACAACAAGACATGTTGAGCTTCCTTTTACCAGAGCCCCCCCCCCAGCCAACTCAAACAAAGTAGACTGTGAGTATGATTGATCAGGTTCTTGAGGGTCAACAGAAGTTGACAGTGGATTTCAATGGGAAGATAAATGATGTATACACCAACCTGAATGATAAGTTTGAAGCTCTCAGCACCCATGTGAAGAAGTTGGAGACTCAGTGGTTTCAGACCAGCGAGGCTGTTAGGAGACAAGAGCACTGATTAAAGGTAAATGAGAGACTGAATAGAGACACCATGTGAATGCCTCGATAGATGATGAATTATGGCAAGCGGTGAAGAGTACAAACTGCAAGAAGGGGACTTCCAAGTCAAAACTTCCATTGTCTTTCGGCAGTTCCCAAAGGTGTCATTCGACACCCGAGACAGATATCGGTCAACATCGAGAAGGAACAGTGATGGATACCAGATCGTCAAGCACCAATTGATACTCACCACTGTTTGTCGATTGACAACGACCAGTAACCTACCCAGTTCGTTTGCCAAGTATCGACATGGAGCAACTGAATGCTTCAAGACTTTCATCTAAGACTTCATACAACACCCCACAGTGCGACACTAAATCAGCAAAAGGAAGATGCACCAGAGCTTATGACTCATTGAAAAGGTTAAAAATTTGACCAGTTTTGAAGAGAAAGATAAACAAAGTTCCTAAGCATCTAAGAAGAGAAGCTAATGATAAAGAGATGAATTGTTTCACCAAGAGGATGATGGGGATCCTAATGGACATGCCATTCGATGATGCTATTGTACCCGTTAGACTCCAGATGTTTTTCAGAGAAAGCAGAGATGTAGAGACTTAAGCGTATGTTCCATCAATGAGAGAAACTGGAAACTTATAACAGAAGAAGAAGAGTGATCCTAGAAGTTTGTGGTACTCTACATGATTGAAGGTCACAACTACCTCTAATGCTCTTTGCGACATTAGGGTCTTCAGTCAGCATCATGCAAGATCTATGGCTGAGAAACTAAGTTGAAGATGCCTTCAAGGGATTCATTCTCTTTTGTGGATTGCTCTAAGGTAATTCAGGAGTGAGTTTTAGGACACCCTTCAGGTTCAGATAGACAATGCCTTGTTCCAGTGGATTTCACATTTATGGACATTCAGATATATGAATTCTTCTTTGTTACTTGGGAGAGCTTTCATGGCTATTGTAGGAGCGGTTTGTGACATGAAGACAGACATGTTATATCTTTCAATCATCAGCGAGACCGATTTCTATGACCCTGTCAAAGTTGTCAACGGTAAACACGCTATACATTAGATAAGAGATGATCCTGGGCTAGTAGCCATTTGCTATATTCTGATTCTAGCCACAAAGCATGAATCTGACAGTGAAGCATCGATTGACACTAATCCTGAGGTATCGGATTGACGGTCCCACCATTGCCAGAATATTGAGATTCATTCTTGATTTGATAACCTGCGATTCCAGTCTAAGGAAAACAGTCAATACATGCGCAGTATAAAGAAGAGAAAGAGGCTCGATCGATAAGTAGAACCCGCCATTGATCGACACTTCCACAATCCGGATGTTCCTACACTGCACCATCAGCCACCCATCCTCGATCCAGAAGACTCAGGCAACCACAAAGTATCCTTTCATCCGTTGGACTTGGAGTTATCAGAGATCAGTTGGGGCGCACACATGGTAAAGATTGAAGGATCATCAATGTTTCCAAAGAAAACATAGAAGATATTCTAGAGATAACTCATGACACAGAAAAGCTCTACATCAGTCTACACGGTATGTGGGACGTCTTAAGACAGAAAATCCAATATGGCCTGCACCTGAGATCTATAAGAGAGTGCCAATTGAAGAGATGACATCTAACATCTACAAATCTCAAGAGCAGATGTTGGATGAGTTTTACAAGGAGATTGATGCAATCTACTACCCTCTCAACAACATCATTGGATGGGTCAACATATGTATGGAGGAGCTACAATAGAAAGTGGATTACACACATGAGATCATCTAGAGACAGCAAGAGAACATAATCAGAGGTAAAGAAGCCATCAAAAGCTCTGTAGGCACATGGTTCGAGATGAGCAGAGAAGATGTGGATACTTGTTTTCCTACAAGTGTTTCACCTCCTTACTAGTCCAAAGCGTCCAAACGTCAAGCTATAGACTATAAACAAGCGCTTGATGGGAGGCAACCCATTTAGTAACTTTTAAATTTGTTTTTATTTTTAATTTTACTGATTTTTTGTGTTTATTTTATTTCATGTAAAAAAAGACCTGAGGAAGACGAGTCTGCATAGAGAATCGACTAGCACTTGATCACTGCCGACCAACAAACCTAACCAAGAATCAATCGATCAACACTTAACTGTGCTGATCGATCGTCACTTAATTGTGTCGATCGACACTCAATATCAACGAGTAGGTATAGCGTTTTTCCTTATTAAATTTTGTACTTTTGATTTATTTTTCCCACCAATATGAGACTTAATAACACTAGGGACAATGTTGTTTAAGCCAGGGGGAGGTTAACTGATATTGTCTTTTATTTTGAATTTTATATTTATGGTATTTACTAAAAGTTTTATAGAGTCTAGAAGGAGATTATGATCGTTTTAGATTTTTTTTGTTATGATTTAACCACTCTATAGCCTCATTCTTAGACTTACTGACTGAGAGTATACTAGAGATACCGAATTGGATCACCTGCCAGTCATATCCACACGTGTTGAGATTGTTTGAAAGAACCAAAGCTGACTTCGAACCTAATTTGACTTTATTTTCTTGTCTTGGGGCTTGGTATACAATATTTCTCCTGCAAGTCTGGAAGGTTAAAGTATGTGTGTTTTGGGTTCCCTTCTCTCTCTTTCTTCAGCATCTGGAGAAGAAAAGATTGAGATGATTTCCTGAGATGTAAAGAGGGTAGGTAAATTACCGATGAACCCACTATTATATATTCAAAGGAATGACCCAGACATGTGGAACTGATGGCTTGCACATTACCGATGACCCCCACTATTCGCCTACACTTAATCAAAAATAAAAAATATATAAAGAAAAGAAAAAAAAGATGAACAAGATGGACTGCAGCAGCGTCATAGATTCATTTAAAAGATTCAGAAGAGAGAAAGAGGGAAGAAAGGGATTAGAGAAGATTGTCTGTGTGTTCAGAAACTTGTTTGAGTAAGAGTCTATGTGTCATCTGATCGATATTCCCACGGTAAAGCCTGCACTTTTTATATTTAAGAAATGAGGTTAGTATTGGGGTGAGTCAAACAATATTAGCTAAGTTGCTGCTAGAATGAATTTGGTTGTTAAGCTAGGATACGATATATAAAGTATCTCTGAGTTAGCACTTTTTGATGTGGCTTGTAACATAATAGGGGTGATAGTAGTAAGTTAAAAATTTGTGAGTCCTTGCGTTTTCAAATTCTTTTTTCAGATAGAAATATTCTTTGTTTGAGGACAAACAAAAGGATAAGGCTGGGGGAGTTGATATACTATGGATTTACCCGTTTTTACCTATAGTATATGTGTTTGTTAGGAAATATATATGTTGTTTGGAGTCTATTTTAGGCTATTTTTAAGTCCATGTATGTTTTGGAACAATGTGGAGATTATGGAGTTTTTAGGGCTTTATGATAAAGAAACTCGTAGCAACTGAAGAATCAGAAGTCAGAGTCGATATTTATGAAGAGTGCCGATCGACAACACTCTATTATCATCGATCAACAGCGAAGCGTGAGACGAGCCGACTTGTTTGTGACCGACTGAAAGCCTATAAGTTCCACATATTTACAAGATTATCCCTCGACAACTTTATACCTAGTATTTAAGTGTTTGGCCATTGTTTTGGGAAACACACCATCACCTTCATTACTTTTCATAACCTATTCCATACTTGGAAGCTTTTACTTTGATTTGGAGAGAAAATCCAAGACTCATTCAGAGATTTGTATTAGAACTCCATTGTTTCTTATTCCTTATTCTATTTTATGATTTCTATTCAATTTGTTATCATGCTTCGCTTGGTCATGTCTGAGTAGTTTTCTTTGTTAGATTTAGGTTTAATTTTGGTTATGAAGGATTAGCCAAAACTATAGAATTGCTAAGATGATAGAGGTATCCATCAATTGAATTGCTATTAATGCTTGTATTCTCCTAGTAGCTAACTAGAACCATGATCTTAGGATATGTAGACAGCTACGACCAGGTAGGTCCTCGTCTCAATTGATTCTTTTGAGCTAGGTTGTTAGATACATGCGAAATCTGGTCTAAGTTAGCTGAACCAATCGAATAGGACAATAAACCTGATTTAAGGTAGCCTTCAATTGATGCTCAACGCCTACAATCGATCCACGACTCATTTTGTGTTCATTAGCGAGAGCTAGAATGCTCGACTTAGATGATTATTAGACTCACATGCCACAATAGGATATCTATACACTAGAGTTTGAGTTCTAGAATATCACACACACACACCTTTAGCTTCTATATACCTATATAATCTTGATTACCTCAAACCCTAGATCTAGCCATTTTCTCATATTGTTTTACAATCATCTAATCAACTGCTTATTGCTTTACTAATATATAATTACTTTACCTAGATTAATCTACATATCTATAATATATAGTGTGTGCCCACGCTCCCTGTTGATTCGATCCCTAAGTACTAAAACTGAATCTCTTACTTCAGAGAGAAGTTGCTCATTAGGATAATTTTGAGAGTATATCAACAAGCAAAATGCTAAATCTGGAAAGTTGACTATACTATGGAATTTACCAGTTTTAGACTATAGTATAAGTCCTATTTAGGAGTCTTTATGTTATGGTTCGAGTCTATCTTTTCAGGTCCATGTATGTTTTGTAGCAGTGTGGGGATTATGGAAAATTTTAGAGCTTATAGATGAGGAAATACGTAGTTGTTCAACAAATCAGAAGTTTGAGCCAAGATTCTAAAGAAGTGTCGATCGCCACCTCTTCCTTGGTGTTGCTCGACACCCGTGCGAGTATAGGGCCTGACTCAATCAAGACCGACTCAAGCCCAGAAGTTCCACATATTAAAAGATTGCCCATGGCCGATTTTATACCTAATATTTATAGTGTTTGCCACTACCTAAGGCAAAACACCACCTTACAAATTACCAGAATTTATAGTTATTCTTTAGAAGCTTTTTAGGAGTTTGGAGAGAAAATCAAATACTCCTTCAAAGATTTTGTATTGGAACTCCAATATCTCTTATTCTATCTATTTATGCAATGCATCAGTTTATGTCTTGCTTAATTATGTTTGAGTAGTTACTTTGTTAGATATTAGGGTTTATTAGGTTTTGATGAGTTATTGAAACAAGAACTACTAGGTTAATTTAATTAGGATCCTTTCATAAAAATTGATCTAACTGCTTGTGTTCTAGTGTAGTTAATTAGAACTCCGAACTTATGATAATTGACAACTGCGAGAATGGTGGGGTAACTTTGATAATAATTCTGCTGAGCTAGGTTGTTAAGTGCATGCGAGGATTGTGTTAATTAGTTTAGTGACATATTGGTTAGGACGTTAATGCTTGTTTAAAGAAGTATCAATCGATACTCGTTTCCGTATTCTTCACGCCTTGAGAACTGGAATACATGATTTAAACATTTGATTAGACTCACAACGAGAGTTAGATATATTGCTATTGCATTCAAGTTCTAGGGCGTTCATTCATGCACCCTTAGCCTCTATAATTCAGTAATTCTGATTGCCCTGAAACCCTACATCTGGCTATTTTTACTATATATATTACAACCGATAATGAACTTGTTTTCTGCTTTATTTACTGCTTTATTATTTACTTGCCTAGATTAGTCCTTGATTTTTATAGTCTATTGTGTTGCCCACGCTCCTTGTGGATTTCTATCCCTAAGTTATCGCAATTGATCTCTTATTTGAGAGAGTTTTCTCTAGGGTAATTTGAGCTACATAAGTAAGGTAGGTATCTCTGATTTAAAACCATCCTTATCACTTGGTTGTACCGACTTCATACACTTGTGTTTACCAAAAAGGTTTTGATCCAGGGAAAAAGACTTTGCTCTATCTTGGTGCAAGTTATCCAGCTTCAAGGTCAAAATTTTTTCAAGGGGGAGGGTATGATGAGGCCATCAAATAGTTGCTGAACCGGAGGTTGACCAAACACACTACTCAACCAAACAAGGCGCCAACCATGACATATGTGCACTAAAATTACCAAATTCATACAAAACTGGAAGGATGTCACAATGAAACTAATTTTGATGGATTCTACACTCAAAAATATTTCTTATCCAAGTGGAATTATCCAAAAGATCTCCAGACCATAGATATGAATTTTAAAAACTGGAGGTTTTTCCAGACCGTCCATATACGAGTATCAAATTTTAGAAGTAGATTCAAGCCCAATGAAGGGGCGGCCTGAACAAAATACAATCATAGAATTAACTTCAGAAAGCCCATAATCAGAGGAACTGGTCACGAAAATCTGGAGATTTGATCAATTTCCCCAAAACCGGCCAAAACGAGCAGTTTATGGAAAGATTGGACAATCTTTTGGGTTCAATCGTTTCCAAACCAAGTACATCAGTACACATCCAACAATCCAGGACATCCTACTATCATCTTATCATGTACCAGAAATCATAGGATCATAAGGATTTATTCTTGCCCACACTGGCCTTATTTGAAGTTTCTTGCATTCAAACTATAGCAGCTCTTTAACGATTCATATGTAGACGTGATCAGCACAGCATAAAAATAGATGATGTCTAGCAATCTCTCTTATCCCCTAAACGTGTCCAGGTTCACGAAGGAACATGTTCTTACTTGGAGCCAAAATTCATAAGAGTTCTAACGGCTAGATTTTGATTTGTTTATTTCATTTCTTTTCTATTTATGAACATTAGCATTAGATATTTATGAGCATTATATAAGCTCATGGTAGACTTTTGTACAAAATCACCTTTCAATCAACCAAGAATCTATAAAGTTTTTATCAAAGACTGTCTTTGGATAAAAATCAGTCTTTAGGAATCATAGAGTGATTCTTTGTAGTTCTACTAATTTAATTAATCTATTTTGTTTATGTGATTCAAACTTACTTAGTACACATATTGAGAGAGAGAGATAGAGAGAGAGAGAGTCAACCAACCCACTGATTGAGAGAGTCAATTACCTATCCATCAATTCTACCTCATCCACCGACAAAGCTTGAGTAGGGTTATACAACCACCAAGCCTAGCTCCATTCCCTTCAACCATCCAACAATCCTTCTCATCTTATCGTCTTATTATTCTCTGTTTTAGTTACAGTATGAGTCATTCTCATTTCTTTTTTCCCTGTTTCAGGTTATTCTGATGAAAACCCTTCTGGTTTTTATTTCTCTGATCTGATCTTGAGGGTGATTTCGAATGGTCACTTCTGGTGGTTACTAACCACACGCAGGTTGCTTTTAATGGATTAGACTCGAACGTGATGGTGGATGGAATGAATGAATGGTTCTCTACAGAACTGATCTATGGACTGACCAGAACTTGTGTAGAAAGTGTCAGTAGATCGTGCAGTTTACCCACACAAACAATGATCTAAAGACAAGTGCTTGCAGAGAATTAACTCCTAAGCATACAATGTTCAGAAGCTGAACAAGGGATTCACAGTTTGTAAGAGATTTTTAAACAAAAAGGTGAATGATCTTATGAGGTCGTGCATAGTCTATATATATATGTCTTACATGAATGTAGAAGCTAGAATGATGTTAGAAACTAGGAACTTAGGAAACAGAAATGAGACTAAGACTTTTTTGACCACTTTAAGTGTTTTGTTGAATGTACTCTTGGATGATCACGACCAGAGTTTCTTGCTGACTCTTTTCTGATATTCCTTGGACTGAGAATGGGTCAGCAAACATCTGAATAAAGGCCTGGTCGAATTTGGTAAGAAACACCATTAATGAACCTTGTTATGATAATCTCTCCTTGGGCTGCAACACTTCTTCTTGGCCCCTTGATCCAAAATAGCTTATTAAGGTTTCTTGGACTTGATTTCGTGCGCTGATCCATCAGAAAGAGTAATGGACCCTTAACTTTGTTTTTACTCCTTTTGGGCTGAGAGAAACAAATCTTGATCCATCTCTTATTTGCCGCCAAAAATCACTTGTCCAGCTAGGTTCCCATGGCAGCTTCATGTGTCACTCCCATTCAGCTCAGCTCGTCCTAGTGTAGTGTCACTCACATTCAGATCAGTCGACCTAGTGTAGTATCACTCAGCTGGTTCAGCTCATCTTCAGTCTCCTTAGCTGTGTTTCTGCTCCAACCACACTCACTTCAGCTGGTTTCAGCTCAGCACACTCTGTTTCAGCTCGTCCTCACTCTCATTAGTTGGTTTTAGCTTAGTATGCTCGCCATTAGTCCATCCTGGTTTGTCCTTTGTTGCATGATCAGCTGGCTCGGCCATGGTTACATCATCCCCTCCTCCTTTGAAAAGATTTGTCCTCAATCTGTATCTCCTACATCAAAAGGAAACAAGTAAGAGGTGAGACAGATGATACAGAAAATAAGGCTTAAAAGGAACATTAAAGAGAGGTTTTGGACAGACTTCTTGGAGTTTTGAAGCCAGTTTCCTCAAGCGTAGCTTCCATCTCCAAATATCAGGCTGATAAGCATGGTCTCTGCTCTCACTCCTTTGAGACTGAACCTGTTGATCCTGGACACTCAAAACAGAGACTAGATATCCAGAACTATCAGTTGCAATACATGTTCTTATTCAGATCATTAAACCAAACTTTCTTCCCCAAGAACATGAAGCACACGATCCAGATCATTATGATGCCTTATCAAAGTAAGTGTTGTACACCAGGATGACTATCATGGCACGTGATAGCATAGTTCCTAAAGAACAATTTCAAAGCAAGGCACAAGTTTCTCAGATTTAGAACACAAAAGAGCAAGTTTCAAACTGACATTACTTGTCCAAGGTTCTCCATGTTTATCAAAGAAATGTTGTAAATCAGAATGCTTTCAAGGCATGTGAACTACCATAGAGCAGCTTCAAAACGTGCCTATTCTTCATCAAAATCAGAACCCAAATGATTAGGTCCAAACTGAGATTGACTTAGCAAAGGCTCAACATGTTTTTCAAAGAATGTATTGTAAACCCAGAATATCATCAAAGCTCCAAACAACAAGAATGCTTAAGAAATGATCTCAAAACATTGCCAAGGTTTATCAGTTTCAGGACATACACAAGCAAGTTCAAATCAGATTGAAACAAACTCACTTTCAAGCCCTAAGTGATTTCGCATTCATTTCTAACCACATATTCATTCCAGGCAGGAGGGGGATTCAATCAAAACACCAGTGATCAGTTCATGCCTAGAAAAACTCAGGTTAACGCCGTTATCCTTAAAGACAAATGAAATCAAACGATTTCTTAGAACATAAAACAGACTGTTGCAGATCAAGCTCTAATGACTTTTCAGAATAATCAAAGCTTTTATTTATGTTCGCACATAATGATCAAGACTCACAACAATACTAGAAACTGATGGCATTACCACAATGAAAACGAGTTTGATAACCAAAGAGTTTTGTCAGGTGCAAGTTTCTTAAAAGAATGAATTATGTTATCAAAATCAGTGTCTGAAACAAAGAATTTCTTTCACTCTTTCAAGACCAAAACGTTTTTTCATCACTGGAACTAACCACAACAAACATTTTCAGGCACAGAATTAACCCATAACAAGTTTCCTTACAGTGCTCTTGAGACTCCACAGAGAATGACTTATCTTCAGCTTCTGCTTCAGTGTTGTTCGCCTGCTCCAACACTGTCTTCTGGCGGTGAACTCTTTTGTGCTTCTCCGCTGAGTTTTCTTCTAAAGACCTGCAGACACTTGAATCAAGGCTACTCGCGTATGCACCGGCTTCAAACAGGTTTAGTCCATCACAAGTATTACTGATAACAATTTCAGATTGAGGAGAGAAAAGAAAACAACCAAGTTCTGTCTCAGATTCTTTCCTTACCTTAGTTGTTTCTGTTCCCATCTCCTTGAATGATCTGCTCCGTGCTTGCTGCGCAACTCATTGGGTCAGGAACCTTTGAGGAAGGTCTTGTACTCTTTCTTTCGTCCTTCTCTAGTTCCTGAATATCTGGCTTACACCATATCAGTGATGTTTTGCGGATTACTCATCTGCTAAGAACTCTAAGCCGCAAACTTCCTGATCATCACGAGTATGGAAGCTTTTTCTTCTCTTTGGACAGTTTTAGATTGTTCCCTGCTCGTCCTAATGTGTGTTCCTGTGTCCAGCAGCCTCCCCCGGTATGCTGACTTTTCCTGCAACAAATCAGTTTTGAAAAACCTGATTTTTCTTTACTTGACAAGTGCTGTCTTTTTCCCAGCAAACTCTTTGTGAAGAACTGAATTGGTTGGGCTGTGGGTTTCTCTCAGGACGTCTGGTAACACTGATACCATCCTGGCTCCTCCTTTTCATCTTAGCATCTTTCTGAACCTGAAAATCAGTACCCAAAACATTATCAGTAACAAAGGAAGCTCTTTTAAATTCAAATTTCTTATCCATTTCTTTCATCATTGTAGCCATCATGGCCATCTGGATCTATCAAACTTATAGGTTTTGTCTTCTTTCTTTTGCTGACATCTCCAGCCATGGTTTCCTGTTATAACTCAACAAGAAAAGTTAGTACACAAATAGATAGCACGAAGCCTCTCTCTTCTCTCAAGTGTTTCTCTCTGATTTTTTCACTGTGAGTTTTTCTCTGTGGCTGAATCCAGTAGCGGCAGCACACAAACAAAGGTCAAGCCTGTATAGATCCAATTCCCACCCCAAAGAGAAGAGAGAAAAGATAGACAGATTGCAAGATTTTTGGTGTGCAAGGAGCTTTACCACCACCAGAGACTGGATTTTCTCTTCAGTCTGGGCATGGATTCTCTTCTCAGCCTCTGATACTTTGCGTATAAAGCTTAGTTAGGGGCCCTCCTGCAGAACAACAGATACGATAGAGAGAATGGAAAAAGAGACTCGACAGAGGAGATGAATAGCCATCAGAAAAATAGGTCCCAAAGAGAGAGAAAGCAAGATCGAAATCAAACCACAAATCAGAGTGCCCTCAATCTGCTCTGATACCAAATGATGAAAGGCCCTCTGCTGTTTGATTCCCTTCGACTGATCTTGAGGGTGATTGCAATGCGCTTCACTGCTCTGTGGCTTACTAACACACGCAGCGTTGCTTTGATGGATTAGACTCGATAACTGATGCGGTGGATGCGATATCGAGAATGAATCTGGCTTCTCAGAACACTGCATCTATGGACTGACTCAGAACTTGGCTAGATGAGTACGTACAAAAGCGTAGATCATGCAGTTTCAACGCCACGACAAACATGATACATACACAGACAAAGCTGCCTTGCAGTAGAATATAACTCCTCGCGTCATACAATGTTCAGAAGAACGGCTGAGATCAAGGGATTCACAGTTTGTATAGTAGATTTTAAACAAATAGGTGAATGATCTTAATGAGGTCGCTTGCATCGTCCTATATATGTCTTACAAGAATGTAGAAGAGCTAGAGAGATGCATGTAGAACTAGGAACTTAGGACAACAGAAATGTAAGACGTAAGACTTTTATGACCACTTTAAGTGTTTTGCTTGACTACTGACTCTTGGAGTCGATCTACGACTTCAACGAGCTTTCTGCTGCACTCTTTCTGATGTCTGGCTAGGAGAATGCGGTCAGAAAACATGCTGAATAAAGCTCTCTCTCGGTCGAATTGGTAAGAAACAAAACCATAATGATCTTGTTTTCATGATAAGTCTACTCCTTGGCTGCAACACATTTCTCTGGTGGAGCCCTTGATCCAAAATAGCGTCATATAGGTTTCTTGCGAACTATGAACTTCTCGTGGCTGGTTCTGGCCTATCCATCAGAAAGAGATAATGACGACTCCCTTAACTTTGGTTGAACTCCTTTTGGGCTGAGAGGAGCAAACAAACTCTGACCCATCTTCTTCTTTGGGTGCGCAAAATCACTTGTCCAGCTAGGTCCATGCTTCAGTGTCACTCCCATTCAGCTCAGCTCGTCCTAGTGTAGTGTCATCACATTCAGATCAGGTCGACCTAGTGTAGTATCACTCAGCTGGTTCAGCTCATCTTCAGTCTCCTTAGCTGGTTTCTGCTCAACCACACTCACTTCAGCTGGTTTCAGCTCAGCCACACTCTGTTTCAGCTCGTCCTCACTCTCATTAGTTGGTTTTTAGCTTAGTATGCTCGCCATTAGTCATCCTGGTTTGTCCTTTGTTGGATGATCAGCTGGCTCGGCCATGGTTACATCATTATCAATTTGGAATTGGCATATGGATGAATAGACCACATCTCGGGTCGACCTGATTTAAGCTTTGACATGAATCTGGAAGACTCAGTTTCTGGTTTGTACCACTATAGCTATACCATATGGGTGTCGACAAAAAAGTAAGAACATTGTTTCGTAAAACTTTGTTCAGTTAGTTTTCGGAGATTGTTTCATAAAAAAATAGTTTGTTAGTCATACGAAAAATGGTTTTCTATACTTTTGTCTGCACTAAAAAATGTTTGATAGGTATTTCTTTAAAGTTGTACGGAATTTGTTTTCTTATAACTTCGTCTTGATGAATTATGGACCTATTTTCAACATTTTCAGCTCGATTCTTTTTTGACGATCTATTTCATTGTACTTTGGCAGTTCTCGGTGCTGATCTCGATGCAATTGCAAACACATAGCAATATCAATACTTTCTCTTCTCTTATCTGATAAAATCTTGACCGAAATGATACTTAAAGTGCCATTTGATTTTTCCTTCCGTGATACACTCCGTTCTTGGATAGGACAATCACTGTTTGAGAAACACAATTTTGGTCAACTGATTCTTGAGCACAACAAATCTCTTGAGCAAACCTTTTAACAAACGCCTTCACATATAGCTTTGACAGGGAAATGTATTATGCTTCTATCCTTGATAAAATTACTAATTTATGTAACTGAAATCTCCAACTGGTATTCTTCTTCATGCCATGAATACTGTCCATATTGACCTCATTAATTTTGATCAGCAGCAAAATCTGAACGATAACTTTTGATCAGAAAGTCTCCCTTATTCCTATAACATATCTGGTTTCAGTTGAGCCGTGTATATCCCGCATGTAAATCAGCTGAGTAAACCAACAAAATAGCTCAAACATGGCCTAGTCCTTACCATTGCATATAGTACACTCCGCACTAAACTTTGGTATGTTACAATTCCACCAATTCTGACTAATTTTTTTATTCTTGTTAGTTGAGTTTAAATAAGCTGAATAGTAAGCTGTTATAGGTGTCGACACTGACTTGCACTGGTCCTTTTCAAAATTCCAACACCTTTTTCGAGTAAACTGTCTTAGAGTAAAGTAAT